>WUQG02416771.1:0-15611 GCA_011317285.2 Androctonus mauritanicus | reverse complement strand
GATTGCAGTGTGTACTTGATATTTTTAAGTTATATTTAAAATAATAAAGGCTTTTAGTTTGATTTGAATAAAGGTTTCCATTGCCATGAAAATTTAGTGTTTAGTATATTTAGAAAAAATTTTAATACTGTATTATGAATCTCTCTATGTTGGATACATTTTGAAGGAATTAAATGTGTCCAGCATAGAGAGGTTTCACTATACTATAAAATAGTATTTTGATCTTTCTAACAAACCATATATATTAAAGCTAGATTCTGGATCATATACAGTACTATGATTTTTCAGGCATCAAGATTGACCCATTGATTACAATCTTAGTTTACTGAAAGCTGATCATTGCTTAATCTTAAAAGATGAGTGATATAAAAATATTTCTCCGAAAATTTAATAAAATTCTTTCGATTATAAAAGAATAATTCTTAAATATATTTCTGGGCCTACCGTTTAATGATTGTATACTAAACTTTCGGAAAAATTTTATCGCAATTGTATTGGAATTATGAGTTATGCTCATTGGTTTTTGGTTATGTCCGATATCGTTATTCTGATACTTTCCTAACTATACAGCATAATGTGTTTTGTTCAACTTATTTGCAATTTTCAAAGTAAAAAATAAATTTCGAAACTTGGATTTTCCTCAAAACTCGGTTATTGAAATTACTTAGTTTGCAGGATCTTTTTAACATCACTTTCCATTCTTGCCGATTACTAAACGGTGGGTCTAGACTAGTTACCCACCTACATCTAGAATAGACGATTTGCATTTGAGATTTTGGATTCAGATTCTCTTCTAGGGAAATTTATATTGAATATACTATGCCTGACTACACGATCCCCATTCTTTACAGCTCTTCTGTGAATATGGATGTGATCGGACCTGCATTTGCCCTGTCACTTGAACAATCTCTATTCTTTTCTAGTTTTTTTGCATATTTTACACCCCTTTCCAATCAGGAAGATTACTGAGGGACGGGGTCAGTTCCAACCACGGGCTGCACCCATACCCGTGGAGGGGGCCGGATAGTGAAAGACGAGAATGGCCGGCCTGGATCCAGCATCCCGAAAAAACTTTTCAGGAGTTACCAAATTCGGGACGCGAACCCGCGTCCTCCTGCGTGGCACGCCGACAGCGTAACCACTCGGCCATCCGGCCGCATTCGTATCCATAGTGACAAATAAATGCTGGGTTCTCTGACTTGTGAGCATGCCGAGTCAAGTAGAAAATCGAAGCGTTTCTACGCGGTCAATCTGGCCATCTAAATTGCAGGATCTTATTGATTTTAACATTTTAATCGATTTTAATATTTAAAATTATATATTGTCATATACAATATATTAAAATAATTTTTTTTAAACATAAACAGAAAAAATAAAAGAAGAGTTGTATTGAGCCACAACGATCATCGACTACCGTTTCAATATTTGCGATATGTGTTATTTGGTTGCTAAGCAACAGACAGTGGAACGTTAACGATAGTGAATTTAAAGTTATCGATGAATAGTAACCGAGAAAAAATGTCGCTATTTAATACGTGTGTAAATTTACGTCGACGAAAGAAATAAGAAAAATGACGGATTTTGTCGACTCGAGAGTGATTAAGAAAACTCAAGAAATATTAGGAAAAATCATCAAAAAACCACCTTTGAATGAAAAACTATTGAAAAAACCTCCGTTTCGATTTTTACACGATGTCATCACTAATGTATGTAATATGTGAATTTTTAATTTAATACTTACGATATCGCATCATAAATCTATAAAGTTAAGTCGAAAGATTGAAAACAAATTATGCAACGTCTTCGTAGATCGTGCGAAAATTAATAGAATAAACAAAAGTCTTTTAACTTTTGTTTTCGTGACAAAAACACTAAATAATAGTAAAAAATTATATATTATATTATATTTACTTTCGTGCTACAAGTATATCTTGTATAATTTTATTATAGTCACCTCATGAAAATGAATCTACCTATTGTAACTTTTGCCATCTAATAATAATGAAAATTTTTGAGTTCTTAGTATTTGGATATCAGAATTAAAATTTCATTTCATATTCCGTGTACAGTAGTAATTTTGACCTCATATTTAATTAATATGAGGTCAAAATTACTAACTGATATGGTTGTTATTAACTTTCTTTGATAGAAATTTTATTTACTTGTGTACAGATATAGTAATTGTATTTCAACAAAATATCCTATTATATTTTTGTGTTATATGGTAAAAAAAAATGCAAATCAAAGATCATGATACCTCTATAAATTAAAATGAACATAGAGTAAATTTGCCGTAAGAATCTAGGTTGAATGATACCAATCATCCATGCATGATGTGCATTGAATGCAGATGCTTCAATAGAAAGTGCTTTCTCTAATATTTGTGCATAGTACTTGCTTCATTTGTATTTTATATTCCCCAGTCATTCAGTATAGTCAGTATAAACCTTAAGCAATAATAAAAACAGTCTAAGTTAATTGGTGATTGGTATCATTCAAACTAATTTATTCTCTAATGTATATATACAGAATTTATTTTAATATGTATATGGAATCTCTAGTATTTATTTGCCATCATTTACTGCTTTCTGTTTTACATATTCTTTTTATCAATAATTTTTTCAACATTGATTTTAAGATTAATTTCTGAGATTTGACAATTTGCGTAACAAGATTAATTTTATGGCAAAGTTGGAAGAAACCTTAAATATTAATGAATTTTTTAAAAACATTTGTTGTTTCAACTGAAGAGCGAAGATTAAGCACTGCTAATAGATTGATAATTAAACAACTCTATTCAACAATAAAAACATATACAATCAGGATGAAATGCATTTTGTCAATTGATGTCTTCAGTTTTCCTATGAATGGTTTAGTGGAAATTTTGAATAGTAGTTGAACATAAAATAAGATTTATGGTTTTTAATTTTAAAGCTTTATTCTAATAATTGGTTGTGCTTATAGGAATTTCTCTCTTTTATTTTTTAATTTTTATATATCTCATCTCAACAAGATTTATTTTCAGAAATAATTTATATATTTAATCATTGAGTCATTATAAAACAATGTTAAATTATATTTTTTCAAGAGGACACTTTTCAAAGTCAAAATCTTGTAAATGTCACAAAATATAAGATAACCATATGAATAATATCTTAATAATTTATCATGAATTGGCATATATTTTAATTATTTAATTGTCATTCTATATAAATATCAAAAATTGATAGTCTAACTTCAAAATCAATTAAGTTTGTTTTAATATATTTTTTGTATGAAATTATTCTAAGGATTATTCCTATTCATAATTCACTGCTTATAATTCACTTTATTATAACACAAAGAACTAGAAAAATCAGCACTGTTCAGCAGTTGTTCACGTCAAAAAAACTTTTATTTATAGCAAATGTTTTCAGTGTATATGCACCATCATCAGGCTATAAGTTCAAAAACAAAAACATAGAACATCGAATACAGAATTCTAGATACTTTGTATCCTAAGGATTTTGTTGAAAATCCTAAGGGCCTTAGATTGCTCAGCACCATAACATAAAGAAAATAAGTTTTTTTTATTATAATTGGAAAAATTTTTAAACATACACATGATTTGTATTTTATTATTTTTCTAAAAATAAATTTTGAAATATTTTATTTTAAAAAATTACTAATTGAAATAATCCTAATTATATGTCCAAATCTTTAATTAAAAATTTTTCAAAGATTATAATATACTGAAATGATAAATATATTTAATAAAAAGGTTCACGAGTTTGAATGTTCTAAAGGAATCCTACAATTCCTAATGTGTAAGAATAATTTTAAAATTTATTCCATCTGATTCGTTCCTTTATTAATGAACTGTGATACCGAAGAGGGACTAATATAACAGTCCGAAAACGTTATACCGCAATAAAAACTGTGTTATATACTTGCTTAGAGTGCTTGTTTTTTAATATATATTTAATAAAAATTATTTTCAAAAATTGGCCAAATAATTTAAGTACTGATTTACAAATTAATGTAAATTCTGCCATTTTTTTAAATTCTAGAGTTGACTTTTATTAAGTGAATTGCAAATTAAATGTTAAACTAATTTTTACTCTTTCATTTTTTCCGTCCTAAACTGATACAACAATACTTGAAAGGAAAAATTGTTTAAAAGCAATCAGTTTCCAAGGTATTTTTCGTTAAAAATTTATTTATTTCTAGAAAGCAAATTAACTCGGATTATAATATTTTAATCTGGATGGTTAAACTTTGCCGACTTTTCCTTTAAATTGTTATTCATTAGAATTTTGCAAGTTTATCTGTTTAATTAGCAATCAAAATAATACCTGTATAAAATAATAAGATTATTTAATATAATTATTTTTTATAACTTATAAACATATTAATTTGATAATTATTTTATATCTAAATTTCCGTATTTAATATTGTTACTTATTTATTAACAAACATTGATTGATATTGAAATTAATTTCATTAACATGACACACATTCAATACACTTTAAACTATGTTTAACTTCGTTAATACAAACAATATCTGTTTTTAATAAGCATAAAAAAAATTGAAATTTTATTTAACAGCAAATTTAAGATTCGTGAAAACATTATAACTGTGAAATTTTATTATTATTGTATCATAATTATATTAATTTCATTAATTTGTGAATTTTTTAAAGTTTTAATATAATAATTTTTATCTTAGAAATATCGAAAATAAAAAATTATCTTGGAAAGATATAGTTCTCATTTTTATAAATTTCTGTAACATATGCAAAATAAATAATGGTTTAATTTATCTAACATGGTTTAATTATGGTAACTTGGAAAGATGAAATCACTAGAAATAAATTGGTTTTCAAATATCTGGATTTTCCGTCATTATCTTGGTTGTTTTTGGGAAAATATAAATTGTGTTGTCATTCGTCAGAAGACTTTGCTATAAATATTAATAAGTATGTATAAATTGTGATTATTTTTGTATTGCTGTACCAAATTAATAAATAAATAAATAGAATTATTTTATATAGTAAAATTTAATATTATTATTTGATTTTTCTTTTTCATTCATCTAAAACATTAATAAAATATATTTTAAACTAAAATTTTTCAGTGCTCTAGTAGTGGCGGCTGGATGGTTGAGTGGTAACACTTTGATGTACATGTGGAGGATCCAGATCCAACATCTGAAAATTTTTTTCGGAGTTCTGGACCCAGCCTGGTGATTCCCGTACTTCACCATCCGGCCTCCCTCCATGGGTGTGGGTGCAGCCCGTGGTTGGAACTGGCCCTGCCCCTTAGTAATCTCTCTGATTGGATAGCCATAAAAATGCAGAAAAAAAAAGTGTTCTAGTAGTCATTTGTGTTTCATTCCATTGAAAAGAATGTAATTTATTAATAAATGAAATTTTGAATGATTGATAGCATTCAAATTTTTATTAAAATGTTGTTTAAATTTAATAAAGTTTAATTTAAAAATTAATATTATCAAATTTTCATTCAATTTATATTTTAAAATTAATTTAAAATTTATGTTAAAATATTAAGAAAATATATTTCCAGCACTATGAATTATAATACCATAGTTTATCTATTAAACATATAAAATTTTGAAAGTAAAAGAGTTATAGATTTTATCATTCTGAGAAAAAAACATCATTACAAAAATTTGTTCCAAGAATAACTGTTGAACTAAAATCTATATCAACTTACTTTAAACATTAATTATGATAATATTTTCTTTAATAGAATAAATTTGATAAAAAGTATTATCAATATTATATTTTTAAATATAGTTCTGAGAAAGTTGGCTATTAAAAAAATTGAACGACTATTTGAAATAATTTATGTAAATATTTTAAATTTATTTTTGATTTATTAAATATTTAGTATAAAATTTTGTTGGTTAATAGAACTATAAAATTAAAAATATCAATATTACATTGTTTCAGATTATTAAAACAACAAAATTTTTTGATGGTTTATATACTCCGGAAGAAATGGTTTCAGAAAATGTTAAGGTATGTTTTAATAATTTTTAATGATTTATCGAATTAATGAAAATATTAATTTATATAAATGTTTATATTTTAATAAATGCCAAAAAAATAATCCATAAAAGATTAATATTTTTAGTTGAAAATAATAGGCTTTGTTATATTTTTTTGTGGAATTTAGAACAGGTGATTCATAATAACATTCAGGTCTGCTTTTTTTAAGAGAATGTTCAATTGTTGTTTTAAATTCAAAATAGATTGTCTACGATGAGTTTTATCAAAGGAAATGACAATTTTTTTTAATTAAGAAATGGAAGATTTATTAATATTACTTATTTAAAAATTAATTGAAATAAGTAATATTTAGAAAGTATGAATTCAAGTGAAACTTATTGAGATATTTCTTAATGATGCATAAAGAATAATAATGAATTCAACATTTTTATATTGTAGTATTTATATAATATAAGAATATGCAATAACATGATTATAGAATAAAAAATTTGCTTTTTTAATAATATAATTTCTTACATTTTATTACATAAATTTTAAATAGTGCTTTAAATTTATAGATTTATGCTTTAACTAATATATTCAAACTTGATTTACAATTTATTTCGTATTATTTTTTTTAAATAAAATAAAATTTAAATATAATTTATAAAATATCTAACACTATACTTATATATGTTTAATAAAAATTGAATAAATTTTTAAAAAGTTTTAAAAAACAATAAAAAACAATATTAATTTTATAGGATAAAGAAAAGAAAATCGCTTTTTTACAAAAAGCAATAGATGTTACCAGTAAGTAAATGAGATTTTTACTAAAAAATTTATAAACTTTATAAGAAATTTATTTATTTTATATAAAGTGACATGATAAGTGATATAAAAAACTTCTAAGATTCCAGTTTTTTTAGAATGTTTACACATAAAAATTTATATAATAATTAATTTAATAATTATTTATTTAATAATTCTTTATGATATACAATTTATTTGTATCATATTTATTCAGTGTAATATAAGTTATACTTATATATAAATTTAATTATTCATATTAATTACATTATTAATATTGTTGTAAATAATATTACAGTGTTTTGAATCTTTAATAGAATACTGTATTATAAATGCTTCATTTTTTTTTATAACATATTTATGTTATAATATAGTAAACTTTTTATATTTCTTCTTATGAATAATTCTATTGATTGCAGTTTGTCCTGGAAAATATATGTAATTAAATTCAATATAAAGTAGAACAGGAATGATAAATTTAGAAATACTTATAAATTTGCTCTTATTTTAAAATACTAATAATTACAACTATAAGTATTTATTATAATTTTTAGGAATATCTTATCTTTAAAAAGTAAATAGCTTTTCAATGAAATTATAAAATTATTTTCATTAAATATTTTTTACTATTTTGTTAATCATATGCACAAGATCTTTAGGAAGTGGAAGTGACACAAAAGCAATCAAAAAAGAATACACACAAATTTTATATTATTTTCTGGGGCACTAACATTTAAAATGACATGTATAGCCTTGGTCATAGTTACACACTTGTTTTTATAAATAATTACTGAATTTTTTAAATGTTATTCAAGCAGGATATAATTGATTTACTTTATTTTATTCTAAAAACTGCTTTCTATAATAAATAACTAATAAATTAATAAATAATGCTCTATTATTGAGATTGAAATATTTGATGCCCTATAATAAATTTGTTAAATTGTGTGCTTTATAAATTTATAAAAGTTTCTCTGATATGATTTATTAATATATTAACTGTGGCTTAAATGTATTATTTTTATAATTAAAATATAAATATTTCATGGGTATTTATTTTTTTTAATTCATGGTTGACTTTAAAGACAATGATGGTGGTAATCATTATTTTATTTGATTTTGAATAAATCTGATTTAATATTATAAAAAATAAATTTTTCCTGCTATCTATCATTCTTCTTTAGTTGTTGATAAATTGATTTCAATATCAATAATATGTTAAGTTAAAGAACTGACAATTAAATATAGAACCAAAATTATAAATCAGTGCCATAAATAGTGGCAGACCTACAACTATCAAGGCTCAAGGCAGAAGTCTCCCTGGGGCCCCCCTAATTGGAATGATCACCATACAAAATGTCAACATAAATATATAATTAATGTTTATTTAATCAAAATTAAATAGTTAAAATTTGGAAAGCAAAAATCTTAAGACTAAAGAAAAAACAACTTCATCTAGCAAATAAACATTATATTTTAAAAAGCTTATTAATTTGCCAGTTTTGATGTTTTACTGAAATATTTTTAACTTTTCTGTCAATTAAAAAAACTAAAACTGTTTTTTGTGAATTTTGACTTATGAAAACTTTTTTATAGCTTCATCAAAATTAATGTTTTTAGCTACTGAATTTTCAGTGGAAAGGATTGCCAAACTCTTAAGTCTTATTTGGCTCATTGTTGATTGAAGATAGCTTTTAATCAACTTCAACTTTGAAAAGCTTCTCTCGTAAGAAGCAACTGAAACACACACTGTCAAAAAAGTCTTTAGTGCCCAATATAAGTTAGGGACTGATTCTTGGAAGTCCATTTCCGCAATAAACTTTAACATTTTCAATGCAGACCATTTTTTAGCTTCATCCTTTTCAACTTTTGCTGCTTGAAGATATCATCTCAACCGTTTAATTTCTGGTAAGATTTCATTTTCTTCTATCTCATCAAAAGTTTTTGTGAGGCTTGAAATCAACTTTGAAGGTTCTTCAATTTCTGTTTCAATAAAGTGTGATGACTGAACAGCTGCAAATTTTTTATATATTTTTTGTCCCAATTGTGTTCTAGTTGTAAGTCCTTGATAGAAAATATTGATAGGCTGAAACATGCATCTTTTCAATTCTTGTTTCCACGTCAAGGCTTCATCTCTTGACTCTTCTCTTGGTGTCATCATCTTAAACTTGAACTGCTCATATCTTATAAAATTATAACATCAGCACTTCTAATATAAACTTTTAAACATAAAGTTGGCACATTTATATGTAATCATCCTCCCAGAATACAAAGTCCCTTTTTTATATTCCTATATATGTGTATATATATTTAAAACTTGAGAATCTTCAGAGGCTCCTGCTCAGAGGCCCATGGCAGTCTGCCCCCTCTGCCCCCTTGGTATGCCACTGGTTATAAATACATCATATTTGCAATTTGCCATTATCAAATGTATGATTTAAATATTTTTACTATAATAAGCTATTCATGAAATACTTAAACAAAAATATACAATTTACTAGTATTTTATTTTTTACTATTAGTTATTATTTTTATGTTTATTTGCAGCATTCATATAATGATTTTCTTTCATCATAAATATAAGGAGCAATGAAATGAAGGAAAAATCATTTAAGTCAAAATTTATTAATTGAAATTAAATCTCATCTCCAGAAGCATTTAGACATTTATCCCAATGTTATATGAGAGAATTCATTTGGCATAAAACTCCTTTTGATTGAGATGTAAGCCAGTTCTTGACTGCTTCTTTAATTTTTCATCTGAACCAAGATGCCATCCTTTGAGAGCTATTTTCAAAGCACCAAAAATGTAAAAATCACATGGAAATTGTCAGTATTGTAAGGAGGATAGTCCAATACTTTAACACAATGCACCAGATTATCAACTTCTGCCACAGTTTCATCAATAATGGCATGACATATCCATACAAGATATATATTATCTGCAGTAGACTGCCTCCTGCCTTTAAACTTTTTATATCAGTTGTAAAACTAGATTGATTTTTTTACACACTGTTGTCCATAAACAACTTGCTTGTGCTGCAATGCAGTTGATTGCTCTTTTGTAGTAAGAAACTGTATTACAGCATGTTTTGCAAATTTTAACAAACCCATGACAAGCAGCAACAGTTTTACTCATGCAGTATTCTTACAAAGGCTCTTATGATGTGGTAATCATGAGATATTTCACTTCTTGGTGTGCAAATTTCAGTCTGAATGAAGTAAGCCACCAGTATATCAAACCACACAGTTTCCCTGGCATTTTCCATGTTTCATTTGATCGCTCCTTATATCATAATCTATATTCTATCGAAATTTTCAAGAAATTTAATTTTATAAAAAGCAGTTACTTCATGCAATAATTTCATAATTTTGGCTTGTCATTATTATAAAATTTGTTATATTTTTCATTTAATATGATTTGTTTAGGAATTATATATTATATTCTGTTTACTTTAAAAAAATATTTGATTCTTTTCATATTGAAAGTAATTGGATTAGATAATATTTTAATATACAGACTACACTTTTCTAAGCAAATACTTTCCAAAATTTTTTTTGAAATTGTTTCATTATCTCTTTTTAAAATATAATTTGCAATTGGTCTCTTAAAACATAATTATTAAAAATAAAGGACTTGTTCACAGTAGCATAATTAATGAGGAACACAGGATCAATGCAGAATATGTGGGATTATATATATATATATATATATATATATATATATATATATATATAAAATTTAAAATTAAATATTTATCTCTCTAGATATTTGTTTTCTGTTTTGGATTAATGTGTGTGTATATTTAAAGTTCTTTGCAATGATGGTTTCATTTCTAAAAGGATTTATCACTTAATGTTATAAGTCAGCTTTTCTTAAATGTAGCCACAGTGACTGAATGTCGTCATATGAAAATGTTTTCATATATAAAAGGAAGACAAATTTTTACGAAAATGCTGGATATAATTAAGTTAAATTTCTATTTGCCATTTTATAAGATTTTCTATTTAAAATAAATCAACAGAAGTCATCAAAAATTATTATTAGAGTAGGATGGATAATTCATATTGTCAATTAAAATCAGAAAGTCGTATGATTTGATTTAAACTTAATGATTGAAATAATTAATTAAATAATTTTATAATAAAAAAATTGTTTATTTTTATATACTGTACCATAAAAAAATTTTAGTCACAGTAAAGAAAAGATTAACCATTAACTTTTTGTGGCTTCCTATGCAACCATATAAAAATTTCTCTTCAAAGTCTATTGTAAACAGCAATACAACTTTTTATCTATGGAAATTATTAATTTATATATATATTTATAATGAAGAATGCTATATAAACGATCTGCAATACAATACAGTAATTTTTGTCATATGATATTGTTATGATATTAGCTTTTATAATTTAAAATGAATTTTCAGAAACATACTTTAAATGGACAACTGCAATTAGTTATTTTATTTATTTGTTATAATATTTATATTTTGTTAAATGAGGAATACAGATGTTGCATACTATATTCATTATCTTTTATAAAATTTCCTATTTAAAAATTTAAACATTTTCATTTTAATTTTACATATTTTTTAGAGCATTTTTATATTAAGATAAATTTGTTCATTGTTGTTTTAAATATGGATATTTTTTCTTATAAATTTTAAATATGTTAAATGTAAATACTATTAAAAATAATTTATTTTTGTTCAAATTTTTTATATATATTTATCATAGATATTCTAATGTTAAGTTTATTTTAAGTATAAATTATCTCTTAGTTTTGAGTTTCTAGAATCCAGAAAATGATACATATAAGAAAAGCTCATATATTAGAAAATATACTTTGAGGACACAATTGTATCTGATTTTATATATTATGACCTACTGAAATTAGTAGACTCTATTAAAAATGTTTTCAAAGTCAAATAGAAAATTATTTGATCCAAAACCATTTTTAATAGAAAATTAATGGCATATCTATATTAATGTATTTTATAAAATCATAGATACTATTTATCATTTAATGATATCTTTAATTCTTTAATTACACCCTACATAAAAACAAGTGACTCCCATAAAACAAACCCAAAACAAATTGTAGTAATAACAAATAGTACTTGACACTATAATATAGACACCATTGAGAACTGACAGTCAGTAAGATCTGTTGTATGTTTTAGATGTACAAACAAGAAAAAACCTCTTAATTTATCTGTACGATATTTCTTAATATGAATAAATTTTAGTTTTCTAAATCTTAATAGTAAAATATTAAAAAGGTATTTGAAATTGTTTTTAAAACTCTTCCTGTTTTAAAAATTGCACCTTAACTTACCATAGTGCATTTTAAATATTGTGCTATGGTAAATTAACACAAATTTTGTGCCTTGTAGAAATGCAAAATTGTCTATATATCAGTCAATGCTGTATTTTTTGATTTTGAAAACATTCAAAATTACTCAATTTATATTTTAGTATCTATGATTCCTGATAAAAGTTTAAAGCCAAAAATATTAAATATTGCATGTTTTATTTATAATTATGATTAATTACTTGGATCATCTTTTGACATTGTTTTGTTTTAAATCTTATAAACATAAAGATAGTATTAATATCAAAATTTAAATTTTGTTCTTGTTGACTGAAACTAGTAAAATGATTTAATAATAGTTATATCTAGAAATAGTTATTAGAGAGTTTGTGGTAAACCTTTTTCCATATAGTATATTATCCGATACAGTACTATATATTGTACTGAAATTTATGTGGCAAAGTGATTGTGGTAGAAGTTATGATATAAGTTATACTGTATGTTAGGCAGAGGGTGCTGCAGAATGTAAACAATGCATTATTGATAGAAAATGGAGGATATATTTCTTGCATTAAGCACTACAAAGAAAGTTGTCATCCATAATGGTACATAAATAAATGAAGATAATGATTTCTAATCTGTAGCAAGAACAACAAACTGACAGAATGATAATAGCAGGAAGAAGATTAATGTGTATGTTACGTGATTACAAAGACGGGGTATGATTGGTAGTTTATTTTGTTTCGGAGCTACAATAACTTTATATGGATCAGGACTCTGTTCCAATACAAGGGCAAAACGTATAATATAATCTGTATCAGAAGATTTACACTGTTTCAGGAAGTGAAAAATGCTCACCACAAACTCTCTATTATTTCAAAAGTTGATTAAGGAAAGAAAAATTATTGATAAGTTTTTATTTAAATTAATAGTTATGGTAACAGGAGAAAATCTTACTGTTAAACCAACAAAAATAGTATCTGGACATGAACCAGAAAAAACAAATGAATTACTTCAAGCTATTGGTAAAGCAATTGTAAATAAGGTCTGTTTTACATTATATATTTTTATCATTAAATAAATAAATTTTTTTTAAAATTTATATTAAAATCAAAAATTGATATTCTTTGTAACATTTTTATTGGATTTTTAACTTTCTTAGAAAGATAGTAATGAAGCTGTCCAGAAAGTTTTAAATGGGGAGAAACCTGCTTTACCTACAGGAAATAAAAAGAAAGGACCATCTGATCAGTTAGAAAAGTCAAGAAGAAAAGAAGTAAAATTAAAATTTTATATAAAATAAAAATTTTCATAGTAATAATTTTTTTAAATTTAAATTAATAAAATACACAAATTATAATAAAATATGACAAGTGTGTTTTTATAAAATTGGTATTTTATAAAAATAAACTTGTCAGAATTTCTTACACCATCTTCTTTTGCATCTGAAGCTGCAATGGATCTTCTCATTCACAAATAATTATTAATAAAAAATAAATTTAATATACTTTTATGCTAACATAAATGATTCATTAAATACAAATTTCCATATTAACTAAGATATTTTTTACGAGTTTTAATATACTATCTAAAAAGTTTTTCACACAGTATTATGCATTACTATTATATATATATGAATATAAAATCAAATTTATATACATGAGAATTCTACATTTATAAATGAATAAAATGTTTAAAATGTATTATGGTATAGTATTTATAACCCTGTTCATTTTAATAAATGGACCATGCTAACATTTATAAGGCAGTAAAATATTTGCAATTAAAGCATTTATGCATAAAAGTAAAAACTATTATAAACACCTTTCTTAATTTATTCCACTTTTACAAGTAATGCTGCTTGTGACTTTTTCTAGATTTTCTTAGAAAAATCTTTTAAATTATTTTCAATAACAAAATGTTGTCAGAGCAATCATAAATCAGAAATGCTCAAAATTTATGGATTTCTCATTAATAATGTTTACAAAGATACTAAACCTTATTTTAATCAACATAATCAACACAAAAACAACTACAAAAACCATCATAAAAACAATGCTTTCTATGTATCAGATCATTGTACAGAGACTCAAATCTTTCTGAATTGTATTAGACAAATTGCAGAATTTATCAATGACATCATTATCATATGCACAAGTGGTCGTAAATCAAAAATTACCTATATTCTTAAAAGATAAATTACATTCTTTGAATATTAACATTTATTTTAAATTAATATTTCTTACTTTTCATTATATAAAACTTAAATAATGTTTATTACTGTTCAGACACACAAATATTTGTTATATACATTAAAAATTGTATTTTTATAAATAGTTTTAATTATTATATTTTAAAATAAATAATTTTTTTTTATTATTTAGCCTGTAAATAGAGAAAGTAAATCCAGATCAAAAGCTAATGAATCGAAGCTTAAAAGTTCAGTAAGAAATAATGTTAGTGATCAAAACAAAACTCGTGACAGAAATAAAGCCAAAGAAAGAGAGGCATCTAAAGAAAGATCAAAAAATAAAACACAAGAATCTGTAGTTGAACAAAAAAAAGTATCTAGTCCAAGCAGAAATGAAGTAGCAAATGAAGAAAATACAGAAGAGCATTTAGAAAATACAAATGAAAATTCTCAAATTATTGTAAATGGTGATATAAAAAGTGAACTGAAATTGGAATCTCCAAGCAAATCTTCCATTGATAAAGATCTAAATAAAACAACAGAAGAGGATAATTTAATTATGCAAGTATGTTTTCTATAATGTAATTTATAAAATGATAAAAAAATATATATATAAATTATATTTCCTTTAAATAGTATATCAAAAGAACTTTATTGTCTTAATTCAAAATATTTTATATTGAATGTTGTTTTGTTTAATTTTGTGTAATTGTTTTACACAAATTGTTTTTTATAATTTATTAATAAACTAGAAATTTTTTTTATTTATTTTATATTAAATATTAGCTCTAGTATATATATACCTCAATAGGAAAACAGGAAAATAATTGAATATCATCAATTTAATGTGATTATAAATGTAGCTTATTAAAAAGTTAAATTTATATAGAATGGAAGATTACATATAGTATTATAACAGAACAAATCATTTAAATATTTTAATGAACATTTTTCTACACAAGATTTATTGATATTACAAAAAGTGTTCTTACATGGCAATAATATTTAGATACTTGAAAAATAATTATAAATAAAATCCCATGTTGTTATGAAAATTGGATAATTTGAAACTGAAATGAATTAAATAATATTCTTCTTCTTCATCTTTGGCTTTTTCAATTTGGGTATAAGGGTTGCTGTTTCTGATGAGTTTTCTCTATTGCACTCTATCCTTTGTCCACTCCCTTCTTAGACCCTTTGATCTCAGATACTCATTCACAATATCTTGCCATCTTCTCTTGGGTTGTTTTTTTTCCTCCTTCCTTTAACTTTCATGTTCATAACTTTTTTGCCAGTGTAG
>WUQG02416760.1:0-15614 GCA_011317285.2 Androctonus mauritanicus | reverse complement strand
TCGAGGGTTAATATTCTTCCTGAATACCAAGGAGGGTTAACTTCGCATCTGCCTCGGAATCAGATTTTACCTCGAGTTGGCTAACTCGTCATTTAACTCGAGATGGTGAATACGGCCGTAAATGCTTTAGCAGTCACACAATTTATTAACAGAATCATCATGTTTTCAGCTCAATTGTAAACCTTTCTATTAATAAAGTATTCACATTTGTCATTTGCAGCTATTTGGTTGACAATTTAAGAAAATAAAACATCATCAATCGAAGTAGCCACATCAAAATTGAAACAATCATCCTAATTGCTTAATACTGTGTGTGACTTATTTTTTTTACATATTAGAGTTTTTTAATGGGATCTCTTATTTTCTAGAACTCATAATTCAGTATGAGTTCATATTTTCAGATATAGATTTTGTTTCAGTGAAATAAAAGCAAAATTTTTTCAGTTAAAAGAAAGACATTATTAATGGAGTATTTGGATTATCTGTTCTTAACTTGATTCTTTTATAAAATGCAGATCAAAAAATATATTTTATGCATAAAAAAATTGTTCTTTTAAATGCTCATCATCAGTTAATATCTATATTTAAAACTACTTGGTCTTCTACATCTTAATGTAATAGAAAATGTGAAATATATAAATAGTTTGAAAACAATTTGATTTGATCTTATTCTAAAAATTAATTTTTCATAATTAATTATAATTATACATTTTTAATTCAATCTTAAAGTATTGTTGAAAATAAAAATAATTTTATAAAAACTTTTAAATTAATTTATTTATTATAGGCTAGATGATGATTTTGAAATTTTGTTGAAATCGGCATGACTGTTACTTATACAGCAGAAGTTGCTACTTCCAGAGGTTTTGGCTGCTTTTGGAAATTACTATTTCGGTGAGTTAAAATAAATCAATTCTGTATTATGATGATATCATTTTATTAATTAATTTCATATAAACAATTTGTTTTATTTATTGTTGTTAACAATGAGGTTAAACTTAGAACTAGGTTTGATATGTTTAGACTTTCTTGAAACAGTTGGAAAATTGAAAAATGATAATATATAAACCAAATTTAGTAAAATTACTTCTGATGGAATAGTAAATATTTCTATAGGAGTTCATTTGGCTTGTTAGATTAGCTGTGGTTTATGTAATGTAATAATATTTAGTTGTATGATCCTATTGGCATTCTAATTATTTATACAATATGTTCCCAGACAGTAAAAAACATCCAGCCTTTATTCTGCTAATTTTTTTTTTATAAAGTTTTTCTACTAATGAATTATAATATATTTGAATTAAATTTTTAGAACATTAAATCAAAAAATACTTTCACAATTTTAAAATATGATTAAGAAATTTTATTTTCAGTAATAAGTACAAAACAAATATTAAGACTAAAATTTTCTAATTCCAAATATAAAAACAATTGTTTTAGCAAGGTTTTTTTTTTTTTAGCAGAGTTAGTATCAAAACCTTTCTAAATTAAATTTAATATATAAGTAATAATTTTCGTAATGTGATATAAATTGTATATGTATGTATGTATGTATATATGTATATATTTATATGTATGTATATATATATATACACACAACTATCTTATTTATGCAGTTAATTCATCTCAAAAATTTTTGCATAAATTGAAAAAACTTAAAGTTCAGTAATTCTTAAATTTGATATATATGAATACATGCATTGATAAACAGAACTATTAAATCAAATTTATGAGCATACTTTAAGCATAGATATGAAAAATTTTAAATGGTAAATAATAATTTTACAAAAAAAAAATCATTAATTTTAATTTTTATTTACATTATATAGAAATTGAATACATACAAAAGATGCATCTGCATATCTCTGAAACTGTATAAGTAAGAAATATAGTGCATATGATAGCCACTATCTATCTCTTGTCTAGTAGTAGTACATATGTAGAATATTTATATAAAATGTTTTACTTTCACCATACTAATTAGAAGTATTTAATTATTTATGTAAATGTACAAATTTTTTAGCCATCTTTATGTTTGGTATGTTTAACTTTGTGTAGTCAGGAAATGTTTGTATTATGATTTTATTAAATACTTTAAATTTCAGATTTATATTCAATTTTTAAATTCATTTATTATGTAATCATTTAATATAATTATTAAAGTTTTATTTTATATTAGTTGGCGTGGCAGTATCTACAAATTACTTTGGCCAGAATTAACACTCTATCTAGCACTTTATTATAGCTGCAGTGCTGTATATAGATTTGGATTAGCTGATCCTCATAAGAGGTTAGTATCCAATTTGTTATTTTAAATATGGTAATATTTTAAGAAGATATATTCTGCCAATGATTTGCTTCAATAAGTGACACAAGTCTAAAAATGTAACTTTTCAGGAAAACCATTTAAAAATTTATTTTTTATTAAAATTATAACATTTATTATGAATTATTAAAAATGTGAAAATAATTGTAAATATTGTACATTATTTAAATTTAATATTCTTTGAATTTAAATAAAACATTGTTAGTTTAACAAAGTTGCATAAATAATAGTTCCTAGCTGTTTTAAACTCTTGTTTTTTACTTATGGCGTTATCTTTGTAAAACTGGAAAAATTTTTGGAGCTGTAACAAATAATTCAATATCAGTCTTTTGAAAAAGTATAAATTTATTGTATAACAACATAATATCAGCATCATAAAATTATGTATTTACTAACAATGTTTCCTATTCCAGTAGACAATGAAATGAAAGAGCAAAAAGTAGGAAAAATTATTTCAATCATAAAGCGAGAATGTTTTCATCTATTACTTAGTGCCATTAATATGTATCAATTGAAATCCTGATTGAAACTGATTTAGGTCTTATGTAAGGATTGAAAACATTTTTCTTGTTTTGTGCTCTTATTTTATAATTTCCAAATTTGCATTTTGTAGATGTAACAAATTAATTGGAAATCAAAACTGTCAGTTAATAGTCTAATAATGCTGATATTGTAAAATTCATTATAATGTTGTGAATTTAATTTGTTTCTGCAATAAATACAATAGTTTTTATTTATTTTAAATAATAAAATTCATTAATTCAAAGTTTTTGGGACCAAAAAAATCAGGTTTTGAATTATATGATTTTAGCTGTACAGTGAATTAATCTTTACATTTTTAAAATTCGTTTTAATATATTTTACTTCTTACATGTAATGTACAAATTAACAATTATTACATATTTGTAAAGACATTTTTCTGAAAATTTTTAATACATTTTGAAAATGTTCTGAAACTATATAAGTACTGGTAAGATCTAATTCTAAAAAATCATTTTTCTAAAAATGATTATATTTGTTTTATATATATAAAAATAATATTTCAAGATATGTTAACAAATAAAAAGTATGTTTGTCTGCATTGATAATTTGCTGTACTCATTTTATATCTACAATCGTGATTGCAAATTAATATAAAATTAAAAATTAAATTTTTATATTATCAAGTTTTTGAATGTTCTATAATAATTTTGATAACATTTCAGAATATGATTTAGCTTTGAATATATACCAACAAACAATTGAATTGTTGGTAGGAGTGAATGAGTGTGAATTAATTAATAAATAGAAAAATTTCCCCTGGTTCTTCCAAATTAGAATATTGAAATCAAATTTTTGCATGCAGTCTTTACTTTTGGGAGAAGGCTAATAGAATAAATGCTGTTCTGTGTTTAAAAAAACAAAGTTTTGATACTGGTTGACTATTTCCCACTATTTAGGCTGACTACAAACTATTCAGTGGCATCAACTATGATATGATATCAAATAAAATTTCTCTAGTCATGTGATTGTTTCATAAAATGTCACTAGATGCAATCTTTGGCAAAATTATTAAATTGACATCATTTGTGGTGTTATTTTCACAGTTAGTCAACATTTTTTGAACATTTGTTTATCCATTGATATTCAAATTCACATGCTCAACTTTTCAAGTTTTCACTGCACATGTCCCATTGCACCAAATATCTAAGATGTTTGATATTTAGGATATTGCTCACTCCTCCTCTCTTTCATCAGAGGTATCAATGTCGCTGCATTGACTATGCAATGACAAGTTATATCTATGATTTTGGTATGAATGTGATTGGATTGCTGCAATATCAGCTAGTTTGTAACTGGCCTTTGTGATCTAATGACATTTGAAATAACTCTTATCAAAATCTTCAGATAACTTCTCAATCAAACAAATTTATTACAAAATATTTTCAAATAATGAAATTATTTTGTGATAAATGAATTGAATTGAATAGAAATGATTGTTTAGTTTTAAATGGAAATGATGTAAGCTTACATCATAAATTCCAATCGCAATATCATAGTATATAGTATTTAATATACACTCAACTTTTCTCTTTAAGAAAAAACAAATTGCTTTGTTATCATTAACTATAATGAGAAATTGAATTTTTTAATCTGCTTATCATCATAATATGCTTATTAAACATCAGATAAAAAATATCGTAAAATAAAAAAAAATCTTTTTGGTTGGAAATTGTTACAAAATATGCATATAAACATATCAGAGAATGTGATAAAATTAGAATATGAGGTTGAATTTGAAGAATATACAATTTAATATAATCAAAATTGAAATATAGTTCTAAAGGTCATGTTTTATTGTTCTTGTTTACATGCCATCTCCAAACGACCTTGGAATTCAATACCTCATAATGCTACCCTCCGTTTACAAATGAAATAGGAACTTCATTTGTTTTTGATGTCAAGAGAAAGATTTAGGGTTGTCTGATATTCAATTTTTGTTTGTTTACATAATTTTGATAAGAAGGTCTCTAATTACATAATAATTTATTAAAAGTCACCAACATAATGTAGAAAAATGATTTTTTTTGTATTATAGAATATAGGCTTATTAGAAATAATAACTTTAATTCAATTGAAAGATGTAGATTAAAAAATAGTGAAAATTTTTTAATAAAAGTGTAGATAGACAGCCAGCCATGAAACCAAACACATTCAGATAAAAATGACATCACTAAGGGGTTAATAATATGAATGATTTCTACAGCTTGGATGAAAAACTCTGAAATATTACTCTGAATTATGTATGCATTGAGTTTTTAGGTCTGTGGACATTTACCCGATATAAAGTTCATTCCTGTCCAAAATATTGTTTATTAGAGGGATTAGAGAAAACAATATTTTGAAAAGAAATTAACTTTATATTGGCTACATGTTCAGAAACCTAAAAATTTGACTAACTGGTTACCAAGCTAACTTATCACTAGCCTCAGTCTTCTTTTATCAAATGGCCCAATGCACATACAATTCAGAATACTACTTCCGAGTTTTCCATCCACAAGTTTTCTTATTAGATTATTAGTGTCACACTCATTAATACTAATATCAAGTGCCTGGTTCTAGTGCATCAATTAATATGTCTTATCTTGCATCAGACACCTGCTGTGAAGAATGTTTGTGGAATGAGTTTCAGACTCAAGCTTTTATTGTATATTTAAATGTTTATCATATAGCTAAATTTTATTATTATTATTATTATTATTATTACATATACAATTGATTCTGCTTAATTGTGCTACTGATTAATTGGGAAAACTGCTTTTTTGGGCCAAATCTCAAAGAATGGAAACCAAACTAATAAACTAATACATAATTTAAATGCTTAATTGAAACAACTTTTTGCTTAATTGGGACAGTAGCAGAAAAGGAATTTAGCAATTTTTGATATATTATAGGGATTTTTTGTAAGTATGGCAACACTACATACACTAATATTTGGTAACACTAGTGTAATGCAAATCAGTTATCTATTGTCATGCATCTGCTTAAGAGTCTACTGTTACTATATTCATTTACAGTATCAATTTTATTTAAAATTTTTAAATCTTTGCCAAGATGCAAAGAAATTATTTTATATTTTCAAGTAAAATTGCTTTGCTGGATAAAATTAAAAGCCAACCATTTAATACAAGCCATCATAGACTTGCTGATATAACTTGTGTATCAAAATTTACCATAGCACGTCTCCTACAACAAGAAAATGAGGAGTGGGCATTACAGAAAGAAATTCCAGGAACATCCAAAAGAAAGTGTGATAGAAAAGATCCAGAAGTCGAAGGAACATTAGATCAATGGTTTTCTATAGTTAGCAGGTGAGGCATGACTATAAGCAGCTCAGTGTTGAAGGCAAAGTCAGAGGAGATCACTAAAAAGCTAATAATTAAGCACCTATTTTAATAAAGCATTAAAATAATAATAACAATATTTTAATAATAATGAAAATAAAAATTATAATATATATATACAGTCGATTCTGTTTAATTGGGACACCATTGGGACTAATCCATTTTGGCCCAATTAAGCAACTGCCTCAATTAAATGAACTTATAATAAATTCTAAAATAAAATATGCAATATGTAGGTAAATAAATAAGTAGATAAAAATAATAATAATTAGAAATAGCTACTTTTAGGCATATCCTTCTAGTGTTGTTTAGAGTCCTCTTGGAATTAACCGGCAAATGAATGTTCCAAATTGATTTGGAACATTCATTTTATATTGTAGAGTTGAGCCACATATCGTATGAGTAATCAAGATGAACAGCATTCTGTTTTGCATGAAAAAACTGTTGAGAGCAGAAGAAAAGCTAGAATTCCTGAAGCAAACTAAGCTTAACGGGGTTTATCCCAAATCAATTTGGAACATTCATTTGCCGGTTAATTCCAAGAGGATAATTAGCTACCTACTTTAATAAAGCATTAAAATAGGTACCTAATTATTATTTTTTTTATTATTTTCATTGCATAATTTACCTACATAATTTATGTAGGTAAATTATGTAATGAAATTTTGCTTTCATAATGCTATCATTCATGCCTTGCATAAGTTGAGGAACTCATATATATATATATATATATAATTATGAAATTAAGTTGTGATGGCCAAAACAATTTCATTAATCTTCATGTAGCGATAAACTGTAAAAAATAAATTTAACATGGAAATATCTGAATAATATAAAATAATGTAAATACATGTCTCATTCCATTTTATGTTGAATAACCAATGAAATAACAATTATTTTTTTAATTTTTTATACTTGCAAATAAAATGATAGAAAATATTGTAAAATAAACATATAAGAAATACAATACTTCTATTGAATGATTTTTAATAACTTTGCTGTGTTACACTTTTCTATTAAAAAAATACTAAAAATATAATTGAATATTTTAAAAACAAGAATTATTGTAAAATTTATTTTATAGAATAGTGCAATTATTTTGGCTACCACTCACAGAATATATATTAATCTAAAATTTTTTCTAAATTTAGAATTATTAAAATATATTTTTTTCAAAGAAGAAAGTTAAATATATGTAATAATGTAAATTTGTTTTATAAAATGATGAAAATATTTTGATATCAAAATGAAATTGTAGTATTTTTAAATTCTTAAATTTATTTGTGATAGTCTTTGAAACATAGAATTGTCCATAATTGTATATAAAATTCTTTTTAGTAGAAACTTATTTTCTTTCTGATTCTAATTGTATTTACTCTACATCTTGTGATGACTTTTTCTTCTCCATTCTGCAATAGAGAAGGTTATCTATTGGATAATCTCTCTCCTATGGTCTTTCAATAGATTATCTTTCACTCTTTTTCTTGTATATGCATGGGTATGGAGTGTGGTGGTGATGAAGGATGGAATGGATAACTGATATTTTGAACTCTTGTAATGATGATGGGTATTCAAGTGATTTATAAACAATTTAAATAAAAAAAAAATATAAATTAAAATATAAATATGGAAGAACATAAGTTTTTGCAAAGTCAGTATGCATTGATTATATTATCACATAAATTGATTCTTTCGATATACTTATTGTAATATAACACACAACTAGGCTTTTATGTTTCTGACAGATTTTTTATTCTGTTTTGTTATTGTGTATAAACTTAGAATTGTTAACAGCTTTAATAACTCTGTTTATAATAGAGTTATTAGAAAGTTTTCTAACCACAAACATTGTACTTAAATTTAGAGAGAAAAATCATTTGGTATAAAAGATTTGGTTAATAAAAGCTGCTTAAATGTATAGCAATTTATCTTTTTTTCTATTCATCAGCAGTTCTCTCAAGGACAAAATTGATTTTCTGTTTATTCATCTTTTAATTCATTTTAATCTATTAAGTTTCCATATACAGTATATAATTTAAAATTTCACGCATAACCATTTTAAGCTTTTCAGATTTTTTTTCAATCTGAGTATAGTTTTCATAGCTCAATCCAAAGTTGTAAACCGAAAATAAAAACAATATATTTCATGAGCAATATAGAAAAATTAAATCAAAATTAGTGTTAGCAAAATAGTCTGAATCTATAATGTGAAGTATATGGTTAGTTTCTTAATGATATAATAATTAATATTATACAATATATGCAACAGTCTAGGAATTTATTAGACAAACATCATATAAATTAGATTTGTAATTTTATTATTTAATCACAAATGATTTTTAATTATTAAAATTTCTTTTATTCCAACTATTTAATTTGGCAGGATTATATTTGTTTAGATATTTGACTTTTTCATTTTATTTTATTATGCATTTAATATTTAATTAAAAATAAATCAAAAGAAATAAAACAGATCAATGTATTAAAAATTTTTTTGAGCTACATGTTTTACTTGCAATGATCCAACAGTTGGTCAAAGATGGATTGAATTCAACATCTCTTATAAAGTGTTCATAGCCAATGCTTTTCAGAGAAAAATACAAGGCTGGGGACATATTTTTGAGGCCCTTCAAAATTTAAAATAAAACTGTGCACAAGAAAATAAAAATAATGATTTCCATAATTCTCAGATAATCACTGCCTAACTGTAGTATAAAATCAATAAATCAATTTACAGCAATACTCGGCAGTTAGAATACAAACAGCATTCCTTCATTATCAAATGCAAACGTTTTCAGTGGAACTTGGCCACCCTCTTCATGTTACAATGATTTCAAAAAAGTTCTAGCATCATAGAACAAACAAACAAACAGAATAACAGGCAGACAATTCTTTGTTACCATGGGAACAATTTGATTAATAAAGGAATGCTGTTTATACTCTAACTGCCGAGTAGTGCTGTAAATTGATTTATTGATTTTATACTAGAGTTAGGCAGTGATTTTCTGAGAATTATGGATACCCAAGAGCTGAGCCAGCTCAGAAAGATCTTTAAAATGATTGATAGGCAAATTAAAGCTTTTGAGACTCGAGTTCCTTGAACAATATAAACTTATTTTCTGAAACATTTAAAATTTGGAAGATTGTTCCCATGGTAGCAAAGAACTGTCTGCCTGTTATTTTATATTTGTTTGTTCTATGATGTTAGAACTTTTTTGAAATCATTGTAGCCTGAAGAGGGTGGCCAAGTTCCATCAAAAACATTTGCATTTGATTAATAAAGGAATGCTGTTTATACTCTAACTGCCGAGTAGTGCTGTAAATTGATTTATTGATTTTAATAATGATTTTTAATCTTATTCAATTATGAAATTTATTTTACAGAAGCTTGCTTACATTTAAAATGACAAAATTGACAAATATATAGTGGTAAAAAGCCCCTAAAATTGTGAGCCCAGAGCAGCTGCCTCTTACTCTCTCTGATAGGCACTGTTCATAGTTATTTTATGTATGTATTCATTCGAAAAATATAATGGTTGGAAATTTTGTTGCAAGTTAATAAAACTGATTTTTTTGGACTGTCATTTTCATTGAATTCCAAATTATCACAGAAATATAACTGTGAAAGAATAATGAAAGGAATTGATTTTTTGAATTTTATGAATCCAGAAATAGAAACTGTAAGTCAACACTAAAATAATTGGTGAAAGCAATTTTTCTATCTGTACCCATCATCATAACTAAAAACAAAAACTCTAATATTTCTTATAAACTAATATCTTTCCATCTTTTTATCAACAATTGTGGCAAAAGATTTTCAGAGTTGAGAAAAAAATTCGTATACTTGTTTTTCATTTACAACTAGGTTTAGAAGTCTCTCATCAAAAATGAAGAAAGTAATCAAGAGGTATAGAATTACTCATCCTGATTGACTTGTGTGCCTGAAAGTCCAGAAAGGTCAATTGTTACTGAAGAATGAAAACTTATAATTATTCAAGGATTTTTATCACTCATTAAAATGCTGAGTTTAGATGATTTATGGCATACTCTGGAATGTTTCCTTCCTTGTTTAATACTTGTGCTTGTTGAAGGCACATCTTGGGCAGAAGAAACATCAAATTCATCAGATGAACTTTTTTTATAATCCAATTGAAAAGCTGAATTAATATCCAATAAACTGTGAGTACAAAGTAATTCCAATGTTTTGTCATCATTCACTTTACATAGATGAGACATTAAAAAGCACGATAAAATTAAGCTAGAATAAATATATAGAAAAATTCTTATAAAAACTAATAAAATTAATATTTTAATTATAAAATTAAACTGAAATTAACTAAAGCCACTTCAAAAAGCTTTAAATATAGTTATAAATAAAGAAAATCTAACAAGATATACATGATTAAATTTTGTTTATTTTGATGATTGAAAGAAAAATGAAGAAAAAAAAACTTAAGTATTTTTCATACAATTTTTGCAAATTTAGGATATAAGTCATGAATTTTACATATTAAAAAATATATCAAAAGTTTAGAAAAGTATATACTGGAATAGTAAATATTTCCTATCAGTAGTAGATTCAGAAAACAAAGTGACAGGAGGGACATCATAAGACAAATAATTATTAGCTAATAGTTATGCTAATAATTTAAACAATTAGTGTATATTCTCTAAAAAATGATGGACAGACGTGCTCCAAAGTTCCTAGCCTGAATCCATATTCTCTTCAGGTATAAAAAACAGTCATGAATATTGAATTTTAAAACTGAATATTATTAAATTTATTACTTTAACAGTTATTAAAATAAATAAGAAAAAAATAGAATAAAAATTAAAGAAATATACAGTAATTAATCATTGTCAAAAATAGCCTTACATGATACTTCTGTTTTAAACATTTATATGAAAAATATGCCTATGCTATTATATGTTATACAGATTACTTTAGAAAGCAAGTACTTCAATGAAAAACATGCACCAATTGTATTTATTAAATTGCAAATAGTAATTCCCAATAATAATAGAAACATTCTAAATGTACAGTATACAAAAATTCATAAAAGTGGCAATATGACCTTAGACATTTTAGAATTAGAAATTTCATTAATCATAACATTAATTTAAAGCATGAAAATATATAAATGAATATAAAATGTATAAAAAAAAATGACATTATATATTAAAAAGATTATGATTAGCTTCATATTGAGGACAAAATATTTATTTATATTTTAAATAAGAGACTGTATCTGAATATTATACCAAAGAACTTAATCCTACTTATTGACTTGCATAAAGTGTAGTTAAACAATTACTTAAAACTTCAAAGATTAACAGATAGGTGAAAATTTATATGATAATTTAATTGCTTGTTTGTATTTTTAATTAGTGTCAAATTACATAAAACAATGTTTATTTTACATAAAAACTTCAAAAAATAATTACTTTAATTAATTTTGCTTCAAATTTTAATCAATAAAAAATACAGTAAATTTTCTCTAATTTGGCAGTTTATAAAATGGCACATATAAAAAAAATCATAAAATCCTAAAATTTAACAAACCAATCTAAAACTTCCATTCATCTTTAATAATTTTTGATTTCACTTTTTTATGCTATCAAATATTAACAATGAGGCTTTTTTATTGTTTTTTAATTTTCTAACAAATCTTTTTTTAGCAGTCTATAAAAGTTCAATAAAAATATTTCATGTAAAAGCTGAACAGAAAAACATGATTTAATATCTGATATACAATATTAATATAAGATTCAGATGAAGATCTAGATGAATGATTATTGGTATATTTTAATATTTGTTGAAATGCACTCTCCAAAACTGCTTAATTACTTAATATCATATATAAATAAAAGAATCAAATTGTTGTCTATTGTCATCATTTTAATTTTTTTTGACGCTCAATAATTTTTCACTTGCTGCAGTCACTATGTTTTTAGAATAGTAGTTTAAATTTGAATCGTAAGGTATTTTGGGTAATTCCAAACAGTTTTCTTTTAGAGCTATTAAGATTTATACAGTAGAATGATAATTCTACTAGAAAGTTTTATTTTTCATGCTTGAATCAATATATACTTGTTAGATAGCAAGCATGTGTTATCTAATAAGTATAAAAATTTATATTATTTTTATAATATATATTTTAGGAAATTGTTATTCTTTTATAAAATATAATTTTTTTGTTGATAAATCACTCAAAATTTCTTCATCTATTCAACCTTTTACAATAGTATTTTTTCATATGAGAAATATTTCTTTATAATTTGGCATTTAACAATCCCAAAGGCTGTTAGATTGGAAAAAATATATTGCATTTGGAAAAATCAATATATAACATCTAGATGATATCTTGTAAAGCAAAAAGATCAATTCTCACAAATCAAATCTCACTGACTCTGTCATATAAAAATAGTGTGAACATTGACAGTTTAGAAACTTGTATATCAATATATCATTTTTTAGAATCAATCATCAATCACACATTTTTTTAGAATAATGAAAAGTATTTCATCATTATTGTCATCTGAATCATTTCACTTGCTAATATACTAGATATCACTGAAATGAATTGATAGCTTAAGAAACTGTTTCTTAAAATATAAATTAAAAGATGATAATTGTTATAATTTTCTTTTGCAGTTAGTTAATTATTTTCAAAATGTATGATTCTTGTCTCATCATAAGTAGAGTGATTTTTTTCTTTACATACTAATTCCAGATTTGACATAATTTAATAACTTCAGAGTAAGCTTCACTAAGAAAATATTTTAACTTTATCCAAGAGATTATTTAAAGAAATGAATCTTTTAATAACAAATTTTTAATGAGATAATGCTCTTCCTACATATATTTAATATATATAGTTCTGTTTAATTTATATATTATTTGAATGAAATTTTAAACATAATTTGGAATTTCATATTCTGATGTTCTGATAGTTTAAATAATTGAAGAAAATTCAAATTGTTGTTGGAAATTTTTTGATTATGTAGTTTCCCACAATAAAACTTTGTTCATCTACTATTTGTGTTTAAAACATAAATGAACTGAAAAGATATTTTTTTAATCTTAAAATTGTTTTGCAGGTATTTTGAAAAAGTGGCCATTTATTGTAACACTTATGCAGATTTCATCCCAGTTTCATTTGTTTTGGGTTTTTATGTATCACTTGTTGTCAAGAGATGGTGGGATTCCTTCATGAGTATACCATGGCCAGATTCTTTGGCCTTTTTTGTCAGTGCCTTCTTACATGGTCAGGTAAGAATCATATTGTAGTTTTAATTATATTAAAAATTATCAAATAATTTTCTTTTTTCATACAGGATGAAAGAGGTAGATTGATGAGGAGAACAATAATGCGTTATGTTAATTTGGCATTGATATTTACTTTGACTTCAATCAGTCCCTGTGTTAAGAAACGATTTCCAACATTGGAGCATTTAGTTGAAGCAGGTAGATGCTTTTTTATATATAAATGTTATCTTTACAAAAATTTATTAACTTTTCTGTAATACTAAATTTTATAATTATGTATTAGCTAAATTTAAAAATAATTTATAATTTGTTTGCATAAAAAATATAGAAGATAATAAACTCATATTGTTTCTATGCATTTTTATAATATATAGGCATCTACTATTTTATAAAGATGTTACACTCCTTGAAGATTTTTCTTAAGATGAAAATTTGTAAAGCATGACTCCACTTGAAAAATTCTAACATGTTTTTGGGTCCCAGAAAATCACTTACATTTTACCCATATATTTAATATTTCAAAAACAATAAAATAAAAACACTAATTAATATTACAGGAACTTTCTGATTTGCATAAATTTGACTATAAATAAAAAGAATTTTCAAATACAAAATATTTTCAAAATTATTTTTATAATTTAGTCTACAATGATTAGTGCAATTTTGTGATATTGCAAGAAGAAATAATAATAATAACTGTTGAGAGTAAAGTTATACATATATTGAAATTACTATCATATTATGATGTAAATTGTATATATGTGCATCAACTTACAATAGTTATATGATATCTTCTGCCTTGATATTTTATTATATTATTAATTCGATGCTTAATTATTTTCCATGATTTTATTTTATATCTAAAAATGAAAATTATCTGCAAAATAATATTTAGAATAGATATAAAAAACATAAATTAATACATAAATGGGTTAGGACCAGTGCCATCCTGATAAACTGAAAGTGAGAGATAGAGAATCAAATCTGGATTCTTCAAGATGATAGGCTAATGCTTTAAAATGCAGCTATCTGGCTAAGTTTTTTAGACCTAGTGCTATTGTGCTCTTAATGAATAATAATGTAAATATATTTTTAAACTTTTTATATGCATTAGCAAACAAAAAAATGCTGTGATTTATTTTGCAGTGATGGTCTGGAACATAATCACCACAATAATGAAGTATGCCTGTAATTATCTGTTTTTGTTTTTAGCCAAATGGATTAACATCATAACTATTATATATCAAGTGTTTTTGTGTTTAAGCTTTGCTATTTCCTTTAAACATTTTTATCACAAATATTTAATACATGATGTATAAAATAATTAACAAATAAAATTTTACACAAAATTTTTATTTTAATTAACAAATACAGATTATATTATAGTTCATTGTCAGAATTCTCCTTGATCTCTATGGCCAATGTGCATCTATTTGGATGATAATCGTCATAAAAACATCCAAAACAGAATATTGTCTAACAATGTACATATTTATTAATGAACATTCATTGTTGTTGCTAATTAAAATGGCCCTATATTTAAATCAATGATTTTATAAGCATGATTCTCATCAAAGTTGATTGAAAAGAGACTTTTTTTTTTTTTAAATGTCAATGAAATATGTTTCCCTACCTCAATAATGAAACACTATATGCTTGTAGGGTTCATAAAATGTGCACATTGTAAAATAATATATAACAAAAATTTAAATAATTACAAAATAATAATTTCTCATGAATTATTGTACAATGTATTTTTATTAATTTCAATTCATGATAAAAAAAAAAAAGACCTTGAATTTACATGTCCTTCTGATCAGTAATTGAATGCATCACATTATGATAGCACTCAATAAAATGTTAATATGAATTAGTATATAAATAACATAGAAAACTTTAAAATTCCTTTTTTTTTTCAGGGGGTGGCATGGTTGGCACTCCCCTGATTAGATTATTGCTGAATTATTAATGATGCTCATATTGTTTGTAACTTTGTTACTTTAATAAAAAGAAAAACTTTTGGATTTTATATATCTAAATTTCCTTGATTGATAGTGGGATTATCTAACTACCAGTCAAGGAAATTTAGATACATAAAACCCAAAAGTTTTTGTTTTTATTAATGTAGCTAAAT
>WUQG02416749.1:0-15615 GCA_011317285.2 Androctonus mauritanicus | reverse complement strand
AATATTTATCATGGGGTCCGGGCCCGGCCCGTCGATCCCCGTCCTCCACAATCCGGCTGACCCCTCCGCAGGGGTGGCAGCCTGTGGAAGGGCTTGTTTCGCCCCGCCACATAGTATTCCTAGAGAATGGAATGTGACGTCATCTGTTGGCAAAAAAAAAAATAATACAAAGTCATGAAATGACTTTGTATTATTTTTGAATGGCAAGAAATAGGCTAAATAGATAGCAATTATCAAACTATTGTATTATAGTACATAACTATATTTATATTGATGCTTTTGAAATACTTTAACATCAACAGGAAATATGGCAGTATTTTTTGCTACCCAAGAATTAATTAGAAATTTTTACAGTGAAATTAATGAGAAATGATTTTCCAATTTACAAATTTTCATTTAAACAGTTTTTAAGATTCCAGTTACCTTCATAAATTGAGAGATATCTTATTTATTATAATAATATTGAAAAATAATTATTAATTATAAAATATTTACCTTTTTCACTGAAGCTATTTTTAAATTGAGTTCATCAGTGGAAGGTGAAATTGGTGACTGAACTCCAACACCAGGTGTTCCATTATTTACTTGCATGGTATGAGAAATTGAACTTGTCGTCGTTATTTTCTGCTCAGTTAACTGTGCTAATTCGGAGTCAAAGGTAAAATCTAATTTCATGTCAGATCCTTCTTCACCCTTATATAAAAATTTAATAGATGAATATTTTATTTCATAAAAACAATCAAGAATTACAAATCTAGCAAATAGATAATCACAATTAACTTCATTTTAATGCCTTTTTAACTTTTAAACAATGCACTTCTAAACTTCTAGTTTTTATTTATTCTAAGTCATAGGTCTATAGTATGAGAATGATTGAAATCAATATTAGTCTTATGTTTTTTTTTTTTTTTTTTTTGTTTTTTTTTTACTATGTAGGTACTTGTACAAAGTGATTATAAAAGTTTGCAAAGTAATATTACTACTATATGCAGTGATAAATTATTTAATTATTGACCTCATAATGTTACAATCTCTTGTATAAAATTATACATGCAGAAATCAAGTCAATTATGAGATATTAAAAAAAAATCTTCAATCAGAAATACGCCTAACACTTGATTTACATGATACTTGAATTGCATGATTTCAGCTTAACACAATTGAAAAATTGACAGTGAATTTTCATTTTACACAGTACAATTTCAGCTTAACCTGATTTAAATCGAACACCAACAACAAAGATAATATTCTAGACTATAGATAATGATTAATAAAATCCTTAGCTGTTAGATCATTGGTGAGTAATCTTTATGTATACTTGTACAGTACAATTTATATACTTGATCTTTAATTTGTATATAATATTCAATTATCAGAATTGTTAATTAACATATATTTTTTTTATTAATCATTAATTCTTTACTTCATTTTCATTACATTTTTATCAAAAAATGAAAAAAATGCTAATATAAACAAAGATCCATTAAAAGAGACTGGCACTTTTATTGCTGCTAATCCTTACATGTCGAGCCTGTTACTTTCTGGAAAGTGTTGTATTGAGAATGGAATGAGAATCAACCATCAAAGAATCCAATAAAAGCAAAGTAAAGAATCTTATACATAAGTAACTATAATAAGAGAGAATATTTTATTATTTGTTTATATTATATTTTTGATATAAATTCAAAAATTTGATATAAAAATTACTAAAATTAAAGAAAACATATCAATAAATGTCATATTTCAATATTTATTTATATACGAGATTGATGTTTTCTAGATGACATCTGAATTGTGTATTTGTTGAAGAGGTTATTTATTTATTTTATAATCATCAAAGATTTATAATTCAACAGATCGTCTAAATCTGATAAACAAAAAAACTAAAATATTTCTAAAATTCATAAAAAATTTTTATTCAAAAAAATTTTTTTCAGCAAAATAGGAAATTATTTTCTTTCTTATCCTTAAAAATTTCAAATCAATACAGTCAAAAATTTCAGAGGGGTTTTTAAAAAACCAATCGGTCCAGAACAGTATAGACAGCACTTAACATTGATCGATAGTGTGTCACACTATTCATCATCATCATTCATTCATTATGCCATATAATGTTGTATTTGACTGCACTATCAGCAAAAAGAAAATATTATGAACATAATCTTATCAATTTTCTAAAGATGGCAAATATCAAGATAAAAGGATTTTGATTGTATTTACATACTGCAGCACTAGAAGTATATACAAATGTATTTGGAGCAGTAATTAAATTATGTAATACTGTGTTATCAAAGGAAAAATGTTTCCTGGAATGATGCAAATACAGAATTTTATGACTCAAAGCAAAATATTGCCTCAATTATTTTGTGATACAACTTCAAAAAAAAAAAAAGACAGGAATAAAGGAAAGGAATGTTGTATCATCAAACAAGCACTATACAGCAGGTGTAAAATCAAATCTTATTTTATTAATAACATTTTCAATGCTTATTGCATCATCCTCAGGTTAAAACACAAAAGTTTCGAATAAAATGATGTTAAAGTACTGACAAAGCAGTTCTAGTAACACTATGGAAAGGAACATGTTCCATTCCTTTTCTTTTGAATGCCTAGCAGTTCATAGTTGAATGGAATGAAAAATGCACATGTTCTTTATTGACTCTTGTTTGAGATATGGTGGCTATCACATATCGACAAAAGCAGGCTTTAGCAACATATAAAAATTTAACAAAGACAAAAGATAAATTATATTTATTTAATAAATTCAGAGAGAAAAATGTTTGAAGAATATTTTAAATTAATAAACAAGATTAAGAACAGTGATTCTGAAAGATTTTTTGATATTTCAGATTTATTTAAGTTTTATAATAATAAATTGTAATATAATTTAAAACAAACTTGGCTGAAATATTACTAATTATTATTATTAAGGATGCCATATTGAATTTGCTAATATATGCATTAATTTATGAGATACCAACAAAGAAAAAGTGGAAGTACTGTTTACTTTTTGATTGAGATAGAAGGAATGGAACTATGTCAAAAGGAATATGTGAAGTATTGTGCAGAAGACAACTTTAGCATTCCCTTCCCTTTTCCATTCCAACAAACAATGAATTTGTTTTTAATCTGTAAAGTACTTAAGAAAATAGCAGAAGTGCTAAGTTTTGAAAAAGGATGATCATCTTATAACTTGACTTTTATTTCACAAGTTAAAACAAAAGCCTTCTGATTTTTATTGTCTTCTTTTTCACTTGGATTAACGAAGTATTTATAAAATTCTGATAACTTTTCCCTTCTATATTATGAGTTAATATAATTATCTCTTTTCTTCCAATTTTTGTTAAGTAAATATTAACACGAATATAAAAAACATGTATATTTTTATGCTCTCAAATAAAATGAATTCAAAGTCATAACAAATAACTTTACCTTGTTATCGCATTCATACTAAGTATGTCTATTTATTTTTGAAGTTTCCAACTTTATGATATAATTTGTTTCTAAAGTGGGCTCATACAGTGAGAACTCGTAAACAGAGTCAATTTCTTTCAGACATAATGTTGAAACTAAGAATTTCTTTCTCAATAATGAAATTTGATCACAATAAAATTAAGAAACTGAATAATATATGATTAACCTATAATTTATCTATCTAATAAATTAAAATAAAGCCTTTAAAATCAAACAAATTATGATAATGAAGAAATTATTTATGCCATATGAATAACAAGGAATTTTTATTCATTGGCAATGTTGTCCACAAATGATTAGATGAACTTTTATACAGTGAATAATGGCTTAAAAAACTTGAGAATGAAAGTCATTTACATAATTTATTGGCAAAATAATGATGAAGAGAACAAATACTACTACTGTTTCTCAATTTGATTTTTCTTATTTCATAGCAGATAGATTTTCTGTTACAGAGTTGTATTGGATAGCTATGTACACAGTTTTAAATGCCTTTTTTTATGAATGTTTAGCATTTATTTATTACAATTAATGTTCATGTTTTTGATACTTCACATTAAAAAAATTTGTGAACCTGGCAACTTCCTGTATTCATTTCTGTTTATGATATATTAATAATATATCGAAATTACTCTATTCTTAATAATAACTTAGCATTCATTAATAATTTTAATTTATTAAGGAAAATTATGCTATTAGTTGTTATAATTATATTAATAAAACAAAAATGATGTATGCAGCTAATAAAATAAACAAATAATTGAAGAGGATGAAAATTCATTCAATAATATTTCATTTCAATCAATGAAGCATTGTTAGCTAAAATTTATTTAATACTTTCATTCTATTCTAGAACAGAATTTATGTAATACATAAATCTTCACTGTATTCAAATATTTGTATTTCATTATTGAAGAACAACAGAAAGACTGTTTAGATTAGACTTGGCCAAAATATCCAACTTATAAAACACATTATGATATAACTAAATCTGGATCATTTTCTATAATTTTTTTTATTTGTGCATATACTTTCTAAATGTGTAAAAAAAATAAAAATTTTAATAATTTTTTCAATCCAATCAATGAAACTCTGTATGATAACCCTCAAATAAAATCATTAATTCAATGTTCACCAATGCAGCTAAAATGTCATATAAATGAATAAAACTAGCTAAAGACTATTAGCATGATGGATAATATTACAGTAGAACCCTGTTTGTGTGTTTTTCACTTCTACGTTTTTCGCACTTGTATGTTGTTTTGTACATTCTTTTGATTTTGCATGTAAATCATCCCACTTGCACATTTTTGCATTTGTATGCTATTATTTTTATTCCCCAGAGTTATTTCATCCCATTTATACATAAAATCCAAGAAATCTTTATGAAACAATTTGTAACACTGTACACTACATTATCTTACAAAATAGGAAGTAGAATGAATGCAAAAGCAAAACCAAAATTCATCCCACGAGCCTTTTTACTGACTCCGATTCTCCTTTTCACGTTTGTATTTGTCCATCATCATTAATTAGACTGCTTAATTTTAAGTTTTAATGTATGGAAAAAACATACGTAATACAGTATGTAGTTTAATTTTTTTTAAGTTTTAATGTATTTTTTCAATATTTAATGTTAAAATATAAAGGTTTCATTTTAATGTTAAGCTCACTTGTACAAAATTTTTATTAACCCCCTTCAAAAACACATAAATGGGGTTCTACTGTAGTATCAAATATAGCATAATCTCACCAATGATAAATTACAAAAAAGAATATCACTAAAATGAAAATTGTTTAAAACAATCAAAAATATATATGAAATTTGGAAATAGCATTTTTATTAACATTTATTTTGATATCCAATTATAAATTGAGAAAGAACATAAAAAAATGACTTAAAATGCTCTAACAAAAACATTTTATTTTAAATACATTATAAATTAAAACTGTAATATCATCCAAAAATTTTAATTAAATCTAATCAGTGCCTGATGGATTAAATTTTTGCACAAATAAGTGCAATAATATTTGTGAGAGAAAATCATTGGACATCATCATGCATAAAGAAAATAGTAATAAATTAAATATCACTTATGGTAAGTTACTCTAGATGGCTTACTACCCTAAGAGTCAAAGAGAATCTTAATTATTATAGTTAACATTCTCTTTGAAACTACTATAAAAATTATTATATATAAAGTATAAAATTAACAATATAAAAAAATTCAAATTATTCTCACAATACATAAAATATATTTTTAAACTATTCTTATTTGAAAGATTTTTTTAAATCATAAATAAGATTAAATATAAATTTGTCATTCTTGAAATATAAGATATGAAATTATCCCATAATATTTCAAGAAAATGTTAATCTAGCATATTTGTCCCTCCAATTTATATAAAATAAAGTGGATCTATCTAATATATGCAATTTTATATTAAAATTTCTAAAATTATTACCTTTCCAAATGGTTCCTTAGTAGAAAATGTAACAGGAAGTTGAATAGCCTTATTTTCTTCTAATTCTGAAGTATCTGTTGAAGCTTTGCACAGTTCATTACCAACAGCAGTCAATGTTGTGTTTGTAGTAGTTGTTACCTCCTTAAATAATAATAATTATTTATATAAGTATTTATTTTATTAAAATAAATAAAAATAAAATAACAATAATAATAAAAGACTCAGTTTTTTTAATTTTAATCATTATTGTCATTGGATTGGCTCAAGTGCATCATCATAGTCATTATTATATCTTAAGAATTCCAATAATCTCACTAAGTTAATTCACACAAATATAAAGCACTATAAATCATTAAAAACATGCAATATTGTCTAAGATGCTGATATAAAAGCATGGATAAATGATCTAAAAATATGAGTAATATATCAACAATAAACATTTTATTTTTAGAATAAATACTTAATTGAAACTTATGTTATGATTAACAGCAATGGTTCTCAAAAGTGTGCACAGCTTCCTCATAGGGGTGCTGCAAAATAATATAAAATTTTCATTATTTTATTTATATTTCCAATTTAGATTGTAAGATGTGACATCCAGCAGACCTGGTGCAAGACAGTAACCCACTTAATAATAACTGTTTTCAGAAACCTCTATAAATGGCTACTAGATCGTACTCTATGATAATTTTCTCAATTGTTTTTGAAGTTTTGTCGAACTTTCTTGGTGCTTTGTGTTCATACATAAATAACTGTTTTGTGTGGTCTTAATATTAAAATTAGTTTTTGAAGATTGCATCAATTGAATATCGGTGTGATTAAGTCAAGTGAGATTCTTGAAGTATTTCTTCCCCTATTTATTTTTTAAAAATGGATTGGTTCTTACCAAATAATAATAAGCACTGTGAGAATAAAGAGAACACACCATCAATTGGTGGCAAGAGAGTGAAGAAGTGTAAATATCAAAAATATGATGAAAGTTATTTGGACTTTTGTTTTATGTCAACAAAAGTCAATGGTTAAGAGGGGCCACAGTGTATACAATCATTATTAACACATAACCAAAAAAATTTATGAATAAAAAAAGATTTTCTTCTCTTTCACATTCCTCTATTGAAGAATAAAAACTTACTTTTTATCCAAGGGCTGAATGTTTTGGAATACAAAATACTCAATTGTCGTCAATTAACTCAATTTCAAAATTTAATTCAATTAACTTGATTTTAAATCTAAAATAGACTGCATATCATCTCTCGCTAGTTAAACTAGCAGAATTGCATTTATGATTAATTTTAGCAAAGTATGTGTATATTGTGTGTCACTAGTATTGATTTAAAAAAATTAATGAATATTTTTTGTGTTGTAGGAGAGTAAACAATTTTCTAAATGTGTTAAGTAAAAACGGCATTGTAGAAGTATCATGTTATAAGAAGGGATTTTCACAATTTTCAAATCATGTTAGAGGAAAACCATGTTTTAGAAAGCCATGTTATAGGAGGGATATCTGTATATAGACCATAAATTCCCAACTTTTCTTACTGATAAACTAAAAAGAAAAAATTTATGGCAAAAAATTGGAAATCCATTTTTTTAATAAAATATTGTATTAGCATGTAAGTAATCTATATGAATTAATTAGCAGAGCACAAACAGTTAAGGTACTTTGTTAATATGGCACTTTTTTAAATAGATTTGTGTTTATTATTTCAGATTCTTCAAAATGGAGATTATTTAAATGTTGAAATCTGCAAAAAGTTGAATTTAGTCCCAGCGTTGCCAGTCATTGACTTCAAAATTGCCATGCTCTTAAGGCAATTTTCAATGAAGTCATATCATCAGCTGATTCCAGGCTGAATTGAACAAATCAGCTGGTGCCATTTTGCACTTGTATTCAGTCTGTTTTTAGACCTAGAGTTATTGCACACTTAATAAATGATAACATAAATATATATTTTTAAACTTTTATATGCACTCAAAAATGAAAAATTACTGTGATTTAATTTAAGGAAGTGGTTTAAAACTTAACCTACCATATTAGTGAGATATGCATATAGAATTATTTAATTTTAGCATGTTTCTATTATTTAATAATCTTGGAGTGGCCTTTTTAATGATCATCATCCAGGGTAAGTTTTTTGCTGATTTCAACATTTAAATATTATTCTCCACTTTCAAATATATGATTAAAGACTTCCCAAATTATTCTAAGATGAAATTAAGTAAAATTCAATTTGTATAATACATAATACAAACAATAATTCAACAACTTAAAAGTTCACAAAAAGAATGAAGAAAAAAAAAACATTATTTAAAAATTTTACAAAATGCTAAAAGCAATTTTAAAATACAGTGAAGGATGATTAATATGAAATGATTGGGATTAGAAAAGTTTTTCATGTTAAAAGAATAACAATAAAAAAGTTGAGAGAATTTCTCAGTTTATTCTATACAACTAACAATATTTCATGTAAAAAATTGAATTTTTTAAATTTTCTTCTTTTAAATATATTTAATTTATATATGACATATCTAAAATTCATAATGTCAGGTATAAATTACTTTATTATATTATATACTAATTATATTTTTAAATTATTACAATTAGGGTCATTGGTCAATAGGCAAACAGCTGCTTTTTGTATAAGTTTCTCTTTCAGAAGTGTGCCAATTCAAAAATAAATAAATCTGATTGAAGTTTATAATATATTTATCTAAAGTAGTTATTTTAACAATTATTCAGTAGAAAATCTAACGTACATAATTTAATCAAGTAAAGACAATTTTCAATCACTGCTTCTGGTAGAACATATGATTTGATATTCTGTCAATATTTATTATTCACATTATTAGAAAAAAGTGGTTTTGAAGATGAAATATTTGGGAAAGTAGCATAACTACATTTTATTAAGATATCATTTAATCTAATTTTAATTGTATAGGTTGATAATTTTTCTGTGCACTTTTTTTCTAATTGTTTGCATTCTACAAACATTCCAATTTATTGATATGTTCAAACAGTTCTTCATTTGAATAAACTTCTAGGAACTGACAAACATTGCCTAAACATTAAACAGATATCTGCAGCAATAATTTTATATTTTTATAATAATGTTGAATAGAGTAGAATTTGACATATTGAAATCTTTATTTATTGAATAGTTGCATTTAACAATGTTCTGAAGAAGTTCAGTTTTAGTCTTAAGAGAGACAACATTAATTTTAAAAAATGGAAATATGCACAAGCATAAAGTATTGTTAACAAAAAAAAAAAAAAAAATCCCAAACTAGTTGTACCTGTCATCAATTATAGACTTAATTTTTCAAAATTCAAAGGCATGTTAGCATCTGCAGTTATTATTAATTATCCCTCCTCTTGATGAAGTGGGACAATCTGTTCATTTCAACTTGAAGATGAGTTCTGTATTGGTGTCAATTTTAATGATGTTTAAATTAAAATGAATTTTAATTCTTGGGTCAAAATAATTTTTACATCTTAACCAATGTTTATGAATTATCTATTTCATGTTAACATATTTTAATGCAAAGGTAAAGCATGCTGTTTGATTGAGAATACTTCATATTAACTAATTTTTTTATATTATCTATTTTCATATTAAATGATTTCCATTATATATTTAAAATATTTTAAATTATTATAAATCAAGTTTTTTTTGGAAAATTTTAATCACCTTTAGGTTCTTATTTTCAGTTCCCAACTTTTCTATTGTTGCATTTTCAGTTTTGATATTCTTATTTCCAAAAACTACTGCTGTCATAGGTTTGTTACTTTCAATTTTGCTTACCTTTACAAAAACAAAAATTAAAATTATTATTAAAAGCAAAACTGACTAAAAAGTAATTTATAATAATGTACAGATTATTATTTTATCAGGAAGGTTTAAAACCAAATCTTGAGATAGTAACTTAATATAATGGTTATATAATTAAATACAACCATATTTGCCGAATTACATTTCTCAAAACTTTATTCCAGAATTTCTGTTAAATTATTTTTTTGAATTATGTAAAATTTTACATAATTTAAAAAATAATTTAACAAAAATTCTGAATTGAAAACTCTTGAAGCTAGATGACTACAATAATTGCATCTATACAATGTTAGGATGCCATATTGTTCTTTGATTGAAAATGAGACAATGCTGCTTGTAATGTGCTTTATCATATCAGTAATATGATATTTGACAACAACAACAAGCAATACACAAAAACATAAATAAAGCCAGTAATATGAAGTTTTAATGATGTAAAACTATCAATGTTCAAACTTGTTACCTACAAATACAGTAGTTATTTAGATGATATCTCTGAAAAAGTTTAAAAAAAAATATATATAAAAAATATTTTACATAAAATCAAATTTAAGTCAGTCAGGCAGTGGCTGAATGTAAATAATTTTGTTCTAATTAGATCTATTTTATTATAAAATAGATTATCTTTTGAATGTAAAATCATCATAATTTCATTTGCAACCAAAAATTATGGAGAATTATTTTTGTAAAACATTGTAAAATTTTATTCTCCAAATATGAATTCAAATCATATGTGGGTCTTTCATATTACTGTTTTTTAAACAAAGAAACTCATCGTTTTTTGTTTACTTCACTAAATATCATGTAACCTGATATGGAAACAAAATTTAAAAAAGTTTTAATATCTTAAAATCTTCTTAAAATTAAAATGTTAAACATTTATATATGTTTATTTCCTTATATATATGTTTGTTTATTTCCTTTATATATATAAATAAAGGAATTAATTATTATTTATTAACATAATTATTAATAATAATATTAATCATCATCTTTTTTTTATTTCCATTCAAATAGTTGTATTTAATAGAAAATATTACTATCATTTTAAAAATAAAATTTTTCAATAATTATAAAATAATCTCAAATATCGAACATACCAATTCAGTGCAGCATTCACTAGATGACACACTAACTGTTGTAAGAGGATTTTTAGGTCCAAGTATTTTGCAATCATTGCTTGGAGATGACCTTTGTGAAGAAGCTGCAGATGTTGGTTGATCACTTACATCAATACCACTATCATGTTGATCACTTCGATCAAAACTACTTGATTTAGAAGACACAGTTAAAGCTTGGATTTCAGTAATAACAGTTGTTCCACTATTTGTAATCGTGCTACATGTAACAGTTCCAGTTGTCATTCCATCTGAAATAACATTCTGTCCTATATTTGGGGAATGTGCTCTTAATGTATGAGTGATAGGTTTTTGCCAAGCATTCACTGGTGGAGGAGGGGCTGGTGCAGCATCTATCAGAGAATAATTTAATATTTTTAATTCAACATTTAAAAAAAGTTTTAATATTTTAAATAGATAATGCTCATTACACACCAATTTATACTATTTCAATTTAATTTATGTATTATTTATTATAAAGAAATATCAACAAAACTCAATATTTTCATATTTCACATATTTCCTACAGAACACAAAACTCATAGTACTGAAATTTGTTTAAAAATTATTTTCACTTTAGTTGCATTTTGCATTACTTTTATATGTTGTGTTTCAAATGTTGATTGTAAAACATATGCCTAATAAACACTGTTCTATTAAAATTTGTATATGCAAACAATACTTTTACATATTAATTTGGTTATTACTGTATATACAAAATGCTCATAATCTAATTCATTCATATAGCATTTACACAGCACAAGAGATCTCCTGTTTTATTTTTCGATGAAACTTAACCAGACAGTCCATAAGCTTATTAAAAAATTAATATGGAAAAAATTCAGATTGCAAAATCTCAATTTTCATCATCTTTTGAAATTTTTAACATTTATTAGTTTTTTCATTCCCATTCCAAGAAAAATATTTTTTCTTAATTATATTTCTTTCACAACTTTTCATTCATTATACTAGATTGAAATAAAACAATTTTTTTTTGTATGAACTCTTAGTCATCTAACATAATATGTTATATTTTGGATAGCAGCAAACGTTATGAATAAAATAAACTATGAATGAAGAAAATTGGACCATATTTTAAAAAATTATCAATAAAAAAACAATTATCCTAATTTTCATTAATGAAGTTTTGTTATGAATTCAAAAGGAACATAAATTTATTGAAATATTATCGCTTTTATAAATAATACTTATTTATTTGTATGTTTCTCCTTCATATCAATAATTTTTTATTTTATTTTTATAAATTTCTGAATTTATATCAAAAAACCTAACATGTATGAAAATCATCTACTCTCATACATAAACAGCTATATTATTGTCTACTTTGCTCTAATTGACCTGTAGATGCATTACTGACACACTACATCCAATAACATATTCAGAGCAATAAAGTAGGCTTGACCACAATTTTCCACACAATGATTGGCCATCATAAAGCAATAAAAATGCCATGCTGCTTTAAATAATCTAATGGTGTTTACATTCAGATATTTTCATATTTTACTTAATTATTAGTAAAAAAAAAGCAACTAATTTAACAAATAAGAAATAATATTGTTTATTTTAACAAAATTAATCAATATTTTTATATTATCAACAATATTTTTTTCAATTTTACCAATTTTAGAGCTCATTAGATGAACATGTTTTACTTAAAATTTCAAAAATTAAATCATTTCATCCCAATACCCAAGTAAGATTTAATATAATAGAATATAAAGCAGAATTGATAAGATTGAATAAAAAATAATCCAAAATCTATCCATTCAAATTATCTATCATAAAAATGCAATTTAAAAATTTAGGAACCATCATCAGATCATATTTTCAACCAATAAATGCAAAAAAAACCAATCTGTAATAGCTGCACTGATTAAATCAGGAGTGAATTTTTGTAAACCTTTTTAATCATTTTTTTATTCCACTTCCATGATGTATATATACATATCAACAGATCTCAATGGGTTAAATTCTATTGTATATCATCAAGGTGATAATATACAACAGGGCTGTCCAACTTTCCAGTGGCCGAGGGCTGCTTTAAAAAAAAAATATGGTTTGGAGGGCCGCATTATAAAATACTTCATATGCAACTTTATCAGTGAGTTTTAATAGGTATGGTATACAAAGAAAAAATGCATTTGTATTATTATTAAATTATGGGCCGCATGATGGACAGCCCTAATATACAATATTAAACATTATAAAAGAGAAAAACTGATATTTATGGATTAACATTTTTAAAATGCATTAGCAAAAATTCTGCCTACAGTTTAATATTCTTAATTCACTGTCTCTTTAATTGAATAAGCTTTATTGAAACTTTTGTTATAGTATAATGATGTCACATTACTGTAAATTTTTCTATATTTTTGCAGTTATTAAAATAATATATAAATCAGGTCTAATAATTAATATATAATAGGTTTGATAATTTATGAAATTATCAGACCTATAAAATTCTGATTATATTCTGATAACTTCATTCATTATAGATTTTTTATTTGATATTTGACAGATTGATATAGTTCTAAAAATATTTGAACAGCTTTTGTGAAATATCAGATATTTTACTAGTGATAATACTATAGTGATATTTTGCTAATCTCTTAAGTTTCATTAATTGTCAAATTTTCAATTGCATTAATAGGAAGATTGAACAATAATAATAAATACCTTATATGTAAAAATATATGTGAAATTATAAATTATATTTATCACATACATACTAATTAAATGATTTTGCAGTTTTAATGTATGTTGACTGTATAGTGAATATTTGATAAAAAAAAAACCTGATCAAAACTTATGAAATAAATGAAGATTGTTATATTTACCTCGATCAGCTGATCAACTCAGTAAGGTTTCGTAAACATCCTCTTTAATTCAATTTGTTAAATACAAATGTAAAGGACAAAACAAATTGTGAGGATTCAGCAGTCAGCTGACTTCATGAGAAAAATTAAGCACTATAAATGTGCTTAATTTTTGGAAGAAAATAATTTATTTATTAATTATTTATACTTACATCAGTTACACTCAAATCCAACTTTTGAGTAATTTCAGTTTTCATTGTTTTGAAGTTGCATTGTAAAATAATTAAGACAAATTTTTGTTTTGAATCTTAAAATTTTGCATTTGTGTTCTAGGAATCATTTTTTTTGTAAAACATAGGCTTGCACTATATAGTTCAACTACTACACAAAATCATTTGCACATATGTATTCTGCTGATGCAATATTTAAATACAAATGAAATCAATTTGTCTTGCTATTTACATCTTTAGGAAATTGTACAGTTGTATTCTTGACATTTTCTTATTGCTGTTAGTGCAACCAAATACATCACAATATGGAATAATGAAAATTTTGCAAATAAATAACCTTATATTTAAATTAAAATAGTTTTGTCTAAATATATTTTTTACTTAAGTTATTGAATTTGTAGTGAAAAATTATTTTGTTTCAATGTGATAGTTAGTAGAATAGAAAGATACACTGTTATATCTTTGAGAGAGTGTTTATGTAAAAAAGTTTCAAAGAGTTTATGAGAATTTGAGAGTTTATGCAAATTTTTTTTTTTTTTTTTAAATTATAACTTTAGTTTTGCTTCCATGGTGTAAAACTGAGCATTATTTGAAATATCTAGACTATTTACCTTTAAGTGAAAAATGGACGGGATGCTTAGTATTAGAAGCAATTTCAGTATCCCAGATATTGTTGTTGTCTGTAGAAGGGATACCAGATTTGGAATGAAATTGATTATTTTCTCTTTGCTTAGCCAATCTTGGTGGAAGTCTATTTTGTCGAAGTCTCGAACCACTTTTATTCCTACTTCGTGGCTATAAAAATAATAGTATAATTAGCCTATGTAAATTTTTTCATTAAAAGAAAATATTTTATAATTGTATATATATTTTTATTCAGATATAATGTAAATCATTTTATCTCATTGGATTGACAGATATAATATATTCATCATATTTTAAAAAAAAACTGAAGAAAACTCACTAACTGAAATATAAAATCAATGTGAATATTTCTTAAAAAGTAAATATGAAGTTTTTAGTGTTGATTTTTTTTGTTATGCACCAATATAATTTGTTCAAACATAATAAAATTTGCATCGTTATCAATATCTAGCAACATATGCATATAAATGGCCATTATAAACAAAAACAATTAATAAACAGCCTTAAACTTAAGATAAATAATGAATACTTATCAATTGATAATAGCTGTCATTGTTATATCACCAACCTTTTGCATTGCAACAACTTAAAATATTATATTAAGAATGTCCCCAAGTTATAACAGTGATTATTTATGATGGATGGCATTATTGATTTTGCAACAACACTGGCAAGTTGACTGGATGGTCACAAAATAATACTACTACTATACTTCCAAAATGGGATATTTAGACAATCTATTTTGAACTTTAATGTGACCACCACCAAATGTATGCTTACACTCAAATCTTACTTGCATTTAGTTATCTAACATGTAGAAAAAAAAAGAATATAATTCAACAGGAAAAAATGAGTCACTTTGGCTTTAATGCTTTATAGTTAGATATTTTAGTTTCAATTCAAAATTATTATATGCGATTTCAGTGGAAATAAAGTAATTCACTTAGCCAGATATAATATCAAGTCTATATATTGGGACTGAATATGAATCCAATACCTCAGTTTTCTTGAAAAC
>WUQG02416738.1:0-15615 GCA_011317285.2 Androctonus mauritanicus | reverse complement strand
AGTGGCACATGATGAAACCTTGTTGGGACCATCCATATCTTCAGGAGTTCTGATGCTTTCCGTAACGTACTACTACAAACAGATGCCTTGATCTGTTTCAGAACGGTCTGTGTTCGTTTCAAAACGCTCAAAACGTGTATTGATTTTGGCGGAGTTGCCCACAATGCGTTGTGGTTTCCTCACGATGGCCATGAAGCGAAATAATGTTGAGTATCCGTGTTTGGTTATTTGGAGCTATTCACAATGCATTGTGGCTGTTTTGTCGGTCATTGTGCGATTTCGGTGTTTGGGCGTAACATATATAATATATACTATATCTTCCCACGATAATTGTGCAATATAAAATTTTTATTATTTATTTAATTACATAAATATTATTTTTTTACAATACGAAATGTTATTTTTGAAAAAAATATATTTTTATTAATGTAAATTTATATTTTATTAAAATGTCGGAAAATAAAACAATCATGTTTGTTTTAAGTCAGATCATCCGATTGTTTTCACAACTTTTGAATAAAATGGAATAGTTGTTTTAGGAAAACCTTTTTTTGCACGTATTAACCAATCTGCCGGAACAATATTTAAATATATTATAATTAATTTATACATATTACAATATAGAAATATCTGAAGTATAATATAGGCCTACATATTCTCTAAAAGCTATGAATATTACAGGACTGATAATTCTTATAACAACTCTTCCTTTAATGCTTAACACCATATAGTGACAATATTATAGAATAAAAAGAAAAATTTGATCGCATAGAAAGGCCAAATGACTGAAAAAGACGATGTAAGAATATGCTCATATTGATATTGACTAATATTCTGTATCATAATCGTAAATATCTCTTTTAAATTTTAAATGAAAAAAGGCACAAATACACACATTACATATATACAATAATCTATATTTTATACTGTTCTGGTATAAACATTGTATCCAATCAAACACATCTAATGTATAAAAAAAAAATAAGCCAAATACAGTTTTAAGAAATTAGGATATTTTAGATTATGGTTTCTTTGATTGACGTTAGGTTGTTGTTTTAGTTTTTTTTAATTGTCAACCAATTAGCCACATTTAAATTTTAGCAAGTATTCTAATTTCTTAGTACTGTATTTGGCTTATTTTTTATATATTAGACGTTTTTGATTGAATATCATTTATTCTTTTGGTTGTAAACTATTTTTCTGAGAGAGTCATTCTAACAACAATATATTGATACATCATTAGATACTTCTTTATTTTTAATCCTATTGAATCGAAATTTTTAGGAAATAGTGAAATAATAAACATACATATATCAAATCTGGTTAAAATCGGTTGAACGATACAACTTGTAGAAATATCTGCGGAGGAGGAGAAGAAGAAGAAGAAGAAAACGACGCTTTTTTGCTGATTTTTGCAATTTTTAACTGCTCTAGTTCTTTTCAAATTTCAAAGCTTCAAATTTTGCAGTCGATATCCTATTGAATGCTTTAATATATAGTAACTGGATCGTTGAGTAATTGTAAGACAAACAGTATCTAACTTAAGATCAAAGTTACAGAGTTGAATTCTGGTCGTAATCACTTTTGTAATGAATTAATCAGTGACTACTATACTTGTCTTACTGGTTAGCCTTAAAATCACTACCATGCTTCTTGATATGAATATGGCTGGAGAAACATTGGGGCATTTTTTCAAATACATGCATGCATCCTTTTATATCAGTGTCCATTTTTTTATTAAATTTAATATGATAGGAAGCATTTTATTAATAATATCATTTCTAGCAAATATACCGAAAGAGGAACTTATGCATATTAATGGTTTTTTTTGAAGCTATTTAATTGAATCAAAGATATAAAAGAAGAAAGAAAGAAGCTATATTCAGCATTCTGTAACCAATTTATAATGTAAGAACATTGTAATTCATAATATACTGTATATTCCCTTGTAAATACTGTAATTCCTCGTTAATTCATTAGCATGGTAGGCCTATTTAATCTAGATGCTTATACTATAATTAAAAATGCAACGAAACTCGAAACTTATCACAAATACAGGAAATATTGTGTAATAGTTAATCATAAAATAAGAGCTCAGAGCGTTTTTCTTATTTTATTAAACTGCGATAATAGTGCAATAATAATAACAACAATAAATTTTGAGGATTATCATACAATTAAGGATTTTATATATTTTCCTTTTTTAATTATTAATTAATTAATAAAATATGATATGTACTATACAATATTTGAAGACTGGTATTGAGCAAGATTCACTAAATATACTCATATTAAAATGTAATAAAAATAAAAGAAATTAATAATATTAATTTTTAAATAAATATTTGAAGAAGGCATTTATTTACCTTAATCATTTTTTTAAGATTATGCATGTTGGATAAACAAAAAATATGTGGCTTTAGTAACTATTTTTCATTAGAAATATCTAAATGCACATACTTATTTTTTATCATAATCTTCTCTCCATATACCAATAGAGTTACGATTTTAGATTACGATACTAATTTATATTAAACTGAAACTGGACTACTTAAACTACACTAAAAATCGAAATTTAAATACAGTACAATTTTGTATAATAATTCAGAAAAATAAAAATAAAACAATTATTTAAGATTCAAATGAATATGAAATAATTTATTCTTATTAAGTGTGATAATTATAATTTTAAAAATAATCTTATTTCTCATAAAATTTAAGCAATATTTAACATCTTACAAAGAAAATACTCTACAGTTAAAGCCCGTTAGAATGCGATCCGTTATAACTCAATTCCGCTTATAACGTGTTAGGCCATAGTTAATTTTCATTCAAAAATTTGTCCTTTTGTAAATTACAAAGAATTAGGTCGGCTATTAATCGTATTTCAAATGAAAAAAACATCTTGCGTAGTATATGATTTTGCTGATACTATGTATATATGATTTTGCTGATACATTATCTTGGACTCTAGTATTTCTTAAAACTAAAAAACATTAGCATCCAAAGCAAAACAAAAGAATTAATTAGATTGGATTGGATTGGGATTTCCTACAATCCAAATCCAACTCAATCGAGACCAATCATAAAAATTTTTTTAATTAATTAATTTATTTATTTTAATCGATTTAGCTAAATCACATATTTTTCATCTTGGACAAATAACAGACTTAATTATTTGAATCATTATTTTATAATAAACGCCTGCAAATGATATTTTATTTGTATTTCAACTCTTAAAGAATACAATAGCATATAATTTTTAAAATTTTTAGCCTGATTTTGCTTGAATTAAGCTGTGCAATTATCGCTCATAATTCTTAGATGATTTAGATGAATGTAGGAAATTTGATGCCGAAAATATACCAGAATTTATTAATGTGATTCCGCATATATCGCGAGATAATACTTTTTTTCCCGTGTACTACATTATAAAAGGGTTTTAGCTGAAATTAAAATTATCTATTGTAAGTAAGAACGTTTATAATATTAGAAATATTAGAATATTAATATTGTTTGTTTTTTTCTTTCTGTTCTTTCTGTTAATGTTTATTATTGTCTTATTATATTATTTTAAATAACATTTTGAAGAAATTTCATAAAATGGAGAATTTTTAACATAAATTATACATTAATTTTTAAACATTTTTAAAAGAAAGTTTATTCTTCTTAATTATCGATTCTAAATCGGAAATACACATTGACAATTTTTTTAAAATAAAAAATTAATAAATAAATCAAACGAGAGATTTAACAGTTTAAAAATTATTACAAAAATATGAAAATTAATTTAAATTAAACTCTTACTTTTAAGCTATTATTAAATTTCTAGAAATTTATAATTTACAGCAGTTAATAATATTTGTTCTGAAACATGCAAATCATATTAACTAAAGATTTAAGATAATTATCCGATATGCAATTTTAAATTGTTTTCATATTTTATAAGAAACTGTATACACCATTATATGTTTTAAGATACAATTTTCTTTTTCTGTAATTCTACAAAAAATACACTCATCAAATTAACGATAACAGTCATCAAGTCAATTTTACAAAACTTTGAAGTATATAAGTAATTAAAGCTAGTCAAAAAATTTAGAACTAAACTTACCTAGGAAAATAGGCTGAATTGTCAGTAAAAGAAAAGGTAAGTTTGACCCTAATGAATAACTGTAGCCATCTGTCCCCTAAAGACTGTTACGCGATTGAGTCAGCACGCGTTTCCGTCCACGTGTTACTATTTATAGAATACTTCATCTCTACCATCGTCTCCAAAATATTTTTTCTATAATTTTCAGAATCCATCAAGTAAAAGTTTTCTTATTTAATAGTTGAAATAATCATAGAATTTGATTTTCAGGATGTCAACATAATTTAATTTACATTTTACGATTTCCAATGAATATATTTATTTATATTTTAATTTTAATAACATTTTCAAACAACATAATGAAAAAAAGTTATATTTTATAATTTAATTTCTATATTTATTTATTTATTTTCAAAAACTATAGGGCTATTATAGGATATTTCTCAAAATAAAACGTCAAGCGACAGTAGTCATTTTTATTGCGCTGAATAAACAACAGTTTATCTTATAAAACTACCATCTGCTAAAAATGACCGTAAAAGTCATAAAACTATAAAGTGTTGATTTATTAGTAAAAATTTAAGTAAAATGAACTAACCTATAAATATGAATCAAATAATTTATAATTTATTAATTAATTAGCGTATGAGTTTCGTGATTTAGCATTAAAAATGTTAATTAATATTATGAAATCATATAAATTAATAAAAATAACTATTTGTTTTCTAAAAACAGCGTTTAATTATAAATTAATATGTATTTTTTATAATTTACAGTCGCAGATATATATCTTATAAATTCAAATTTAAGAGTTTTTCATATATTTTATAACGTTCATGAAAATTCGTAAATTTATAATTCACAAATTTGCAAATGTTAAAAAATTACAAGTTCAATGAATTTAAAACTCTTTTAAATTATTTAAGAGAGTTATTTTAAGAAATAAAAAAACAATAGTTTTTATTCAAATATTTTGCACACACATATTTATCAATATTGGATTACAAGCTAAGTGCAGTTTTTATATAAGTGAGATGAATGTCGATCACGCTAACGCATTAAAATGATTCCTCGGAAAAACAATGTCTATTATGCTTTCATATATTATTGATAAAATTTCCTATTTTCTTTATGGAAAGTTGTATTCCAGGAACGGTATTTTAGCCCACAGAATTAATATTTCCAATTGTTTTATATAATAAAAATCACATTTCTCTATTCTGAAATATGATTTCTATTATTTAACACATCCGGTTCTGTTATATAAAAGATAACATCGATTTTCATATTTCCTAAGTAATTATCGGATCTAAAAAGCATCAAATTTAACTTTTACTAAAATAATTTATTAAAAATGACTCTTCAATTTAAAATTAGCTTACTCATAACTGACTGGCAATATATTTTTTCAGTTTATTTTGCACAGATTTAGCTTTATTTCAATAGGCCTACTTGTACTATTAATATATACAATTATAAACGATTGAGATATTTATATTTGAAATTTGTCTTTTCTCTTTATCTGATTGTATAATATAACAGAATTTTAAAATGCGAAGTTTTATGACATGTGTAATAAGTATTTTTAAACCCTTGCTTGCAAACAAACTAGAAGTTTGGAGGGACAAAGAAGTGGCGTTCTCACCTGCCACGGAGGTCGATTACCTCAGGCAGGTAGATAGATGTTGGTGAAATGGGTCAGCACTTTCTGACTACGGATGATAGTGTAAAATATTGATTGTTATCGTGTCCGATAACATTTAAAAATCCCAAAAACTGTGTAACAAGTCTATATTTTTATGAAAACACAAAACTTGCTACATATAGCAGACCCATTTTCTTCATCATAAATCTTCGAATTAACTCAGGTTAGAACTATGAATTCCCCCTTCAGGATATGATGTAAAGCAAATCACATGGCCTATCCCACGCTCTATGACTAGGATAGAATCTTATTCAATAAGTATCATGTTGTGTAATAGGTGGCTCATTCTGCAGTCGCAGCTGCTCGAACGAGAATGATAGGACCTCTTGACCCTCGCAACTATTAGACATGCGTCAAGACTACCTACTCTGTCTGGATATTTTCATCTCAAAATATGTTTTCTCATTATAAATTCAATACAATTGTTATAGAACTCCACCCTACTCAATTATTTGGCTTTTTTCCTATTGAGATTTTTTATTGACAATCAAAATAACATTAGAATCTGTCAAAGCATGAAAATAATGTCTTTTTATTGTTCTGAACACATTTAGGAACTTGTAGATCTCTTTATTATGATAAATAATTCATAAAATGATCACTGCACAGCAAAATTAGAAATTTCTTAAATTAGTTATTTTGTCAATTCAATATAAAACATTAACTAAATATTAACTAATAACGATTTATAAATGTCGTTTAACTGCAATAATAACGTTAAAAATTATTAATTCGACCATTTACTGTAGTTGAAATTTGATATATCAAAGTAGCAGACATAATAAATATTTTAGTGTCATACTTTTGTACTTTAGAGCATTTAAAACAGTTTAATTTCATAATAAATTATAAATCATTTAAAAATTTAAAATATTTGATTGATTCACCTTCAAATAGGAGAAAAATAAATTAGTGATGAAATTGTGATGATATTAATCTTATTTTTATAATTAATTATTTTTATTAGAATGCGTATCAAAAAGATAAATATCGACAATGACAAATAACTAGTTTGATTAAACCATTAGCTTTTAAGCTGTTTCTACCCACGTTGATTATCTAAGGACAAATTTACCAATTAAAATGCAAATAAATCATGAATACAACCAGGCCAATATTTCAAAATAATAATAATAATGAAAAGCCAAACTAGCCTTCGTCACAAATTTAGCCTCATTTATATGAAAATATGAAGAGGAAATTTTTTTGGTTATCATATTTTACATTATACGGAATATATTATGAAAGGTTATCCTTATTTTAGAAATTTTTCCTTTTAAAATTGCTCAAGGCTACTTAGTTGCTAATCAAGTGGAATCAATCTTTAAATGATATAAAATACGCTAAATGAAAGATCTGATGAGATATAATCTACAGTTTATGATTTAAATGTCTTTTTTTTTTTTTTTTTGGTTAAATGCGAATTTTTCCCTAGGAGAAAATATTTTTCTTGCAAACAATAATTTAACTATATAAAATTTTTGCTAACATTCTGATTTTTATATATTTTTGAAGATTTTTTTGTTACGATTTTAGTAAATAATGACACTACTATATTTTCGTAGGAATTCCAAGAAACAAAATACAGTACAAACAACTATAATAACGGTAGTGATAGAGTTAGCGAAGCATAGCGATGTCGACTTTTCAGATTAACGTTCTTCATAACAAACTTATACGTAAAACAAGTACGATTTTTATGATCTAGCTTCAGTTGAATAAATAAATGCCGAAACGCCCAAGGCTAGTTTATGCTAAATAGCTTTATTTAAAATATCAGGTTAAATTGTTTTTCTATAAAAATTATAACAAAATTACATATTTTTGAAACAAGTTAAATTTTTCTTTAAATAAATTTCTTTAATTAAACTTTTCTTTATTTTAAATAGGGAAGTTTTCTTACTTTCGAAACTGAAATATTTTATATTTCCAAGAATTAATTAGTCATTACAAGTAATCTCTTCATATTTTATTAGTTTTTTTTAGATTAATATTATAAAAATAAAGAGTTTAGATTTACTTATTAATATAAAATGTTTAAATAATACCTTTTTCATAGTCCAACAACTCTAACTCTTAAAAATCGGATGCTGGATAAAACTGACCGGATCTATGGTCGGCGCTCACATAACAGTGCCGACACCGCCCTAACTTTTACAGCTTTAGAATAATGTTGAACTTTGTTACTCCAATATTATAAATCCAATTTAAAATTATACCACATTGAATTTGATGCGAGTATATTAAATTTACCGACAGTAACCCCTTATTAATAAGGGGTTACTGTTAACCCCATATTAATATCGTAAAACCGTACCTGTTAAGCCGGCTTTATCAACGGTCGCCTGTTCAGGTGATATTTTGTCATTAACCAGCTCTTGAATATGACGATTGTTAACTACTTACTTTTATATATCTTTTAGCGTTTTCGTTAAATTACACATCCGTTCTTTCTTTCTTCAGTTGGAGTAACACTCATCCAAACTTTCTACGAGTCACTGCCCCGTACTAAGTCAGGTATGTAATATAGATTGTTACCTGACAGAACCTGGTAATGGGGCGCCTCTAGCGGTCAACGATAGAGTTATTTTCTGTCAGCATTATATTAATCAATTTGCTGTTCCGAACTTTAAGCTTTTACGCGTACTGTATGATATAATAGTGAAAATGAAACATTATTCAGAAGATTTTCGTTTATTTATTAAATTTGCTTCTAAAATATCGATTGTTATTTTTATATATAAATTTTTATAAATTATGATATTTTCCAGAAACGTATGCCCACTAAGAAGTTATCAAAATGATAAAAACTTGATAACTTCTTAGTGGGCAGTTAAAACTAAATGTAAAATTCAAAAAATTTTTAATAGATTTCAAAAATTAGTAGACTTATAAGTTTCAATAACATGAACGTGATAAATTTCACATATAAGTGTTAATTTGTAAAAGCGAAGTCAATGAAAAATTATTTAATTTATTAATACAAAATTACACTTACAAAATTATTGTTATTTAATAATATTTTGTTCAATTACGTTTTTAAAGGATTTTAAAGCAAATTTAATAATAATTTCATTCAGTTAAAACTAATGTGAATTGATTTATAATAGAAAAAAATTAAGTGTTGATATTCTTCATTTAAATTACAAATTTTTATTTAAATATTCCTATTCTTATTTCTATTTTTAAAATATTTACTATAGAAATTCAGTAAATAACATAATTTTTAATAGAGAAAAGATATATATATATACAATTACTATTGTAATTACTATATGTTTAACTATTAAAGTTAAACATATAGTACTATCAAAAATTTTCAATGTTTAAACCAGCATTTCCCAATTTAACTTGGCTAAGGAACCCTTTTATATCAATATTATATAAAATATTATGAACTCACTTTAAATTTTTTCAGTATGAACTTAAATTTTTAAGCTCGTACTGAAAAAATTTAAAAGTGTTTATTTAATTATATACAAATACTGTATATAGGCAAAGTTGAAAAACCTTAAAATGTTGATAAGTTTTTAAATTATCCAATCGTTGCTCCATCTGAAGAATGTATATTAAGAAATGTTAATAGATTATAGTCTGAATAACTTTATTCAACAAAAACATAAACAAGTAGAAGTACATTTCGTCAAATGACACTTCAGCCTTCTATGAAGCGGATGCAAACAAAAAATAATTAATAAAATAATTGATAGCTGATTGTTTATTTTACAAGATATTGGTAATTGGTAAAATTATTAGGTGCCTACATACCTGTGAGCGTTTGAACATAAATTTTGAAGGATAGTTAAACAGAGAAATAATAAAAAGATTTGTATTTTTTTTTTTTTTTTTACTGTTCTTAAATTAATATTATAAATTATTATATATTTTTGTATTCAAAATGAGTTTCTTTAATTTTTTCGCAAAACCCTTAGTTCCGCTTCACGGAACCCCAAGTATCGGGAAATACCATTTGGAAAACACTTGTCTGAACACATGGAAAAAGTATATACAGTATAGGCTTATTACAAAAATTTTGAAGATAAATGTTATAGTATCGAGTTTTTAAAAGAGAGGAAAAAGCAATTGTATACAAACTTCAATTGAATAAATTAACGAACTGGATTTTTAAAAGGAAAGTAAAAAATTAATAATGAATAAATATGATGAAAATTATAATGAAATGGAAATTCCGCATGAGGAATATTAATTCTTTCATTCTATTTAGGCCGTTAATTCCTATTAGTCATAGGTACTGTATTTATAAATCAACTAATCCTTACAAAAACTTCTTAAATTCGATTTACAAAGAATAAATATTTATTAATAATATTGGAATCTTTATGATTTTTCAAGACCTTTTCAAAGTCTGAATAAAATTTATTTGGAAACGATAAATTTTATTCAGACATTCAAATTTAACGATAATATGCAGAACAGAATAGCAATTTAGTTTATCTGTGGATGATATTTTTAATTTATTGAAAGCACTGCTGGATTATTCCATAGGCACAGTACGCACATGCCTAGAGAGGACCCTGACAATAGGAGAGACAAAGAGCCAGAAACAGATAACTGTCGATTAAAAATTATTGAACAGTTTTATAATAATTTAAAAAATTTTTTGTCTATGGGTCTCAAATCTGAAATGTTATGTCTATAGATCTTAATCTGGACCTTATTGAAAACTATTATAAAAATAAAATTTTATATACTGTGTATAACAGTCCAAACAAATATCTTTTGCATAAGGCAATTGTAATATAAGAGTATACACTTACCCCACTTATGCATGTGAGTCGATATATAGACGGAAGAGTTAAAAAAGAATAAATTATTTCTGAAAGAAAATTGATTATGTTTATTGATAAAATAAACATAATCAATTTTTTGCACTCTATCTATATACTCAGCTATATCCCTTAAAGAATTGCAGGCCTGAATACTATAGATCCCTTTCTCCCATTCTTTCATCAGCTCTGATGGTGAATGTTAATTTCTGTATAAGATATCTAAATATCACAGTGGCTTCTTTTGACTCTCCTTTGTTTATATAGATATGTATTTTATTATTGATAATAACAAATCTATAAAAGTAAATGATACAGTGACACTCTCTACTTATTATCATTAAAATTTTAAAAATTATGCTACTTTATATGGGTCTCTATAACATAAAAAAGACTAAATTACTCTTTGTTTTAATAAACAAATGGTTTACCTATAAATGGATCAAGTGTTAAATAATATAAATTATTATTGTTTAGTGTTAAATAATGAGGAAACGTATACATATAAACAGACCAGCGTTAAATAATATAAATTATTATTATTTAACATTAAATAATAAGAAAAGACGCAATAGATAATATATAATATTATGAAAAACTATTAGCCATATTTATTATTTGCATAAATTTTTAAATATTTAGGAGGTATTATATCTACCTCCTAAATATTTAAAAATATTCTTAGATATAAAAAACTGCAGATATCGTAGAAAACTGTGGATGAATTTTATTTTAAAATGAGCATTAATCAGATTCTTTAATTGAGTGTAATTGAAGATGAAATAAGATACTCCCATGATGTTATGGGAAATGAAATTTTATTATTAGTCCATTTAAAAATAAAGATGCATTTTTATAACTATTTCTTTTCAGTTTAGATAAATAGTAAATTTACGATAGCTTTTTTTTTTATAAGAATTAATTAACATTTATATTATTATGGAAATTGTTTTGTCCGTCAATTTGTAAGAACAAGTATCCTGTTTTTGTGTAAATCAACAATGATTAATTACTATTAATTTAAATTTATTGACTTATTAAAATAATTAAGTTTGAAAAATTATGGTTTAATTCAAGAGTAAAACCATAACTACCAGTTATGGTTTTATTCAGGCAAAAAATTTCACACACTTAATTATTCTAATAAGTCAGTAAATTTAAATTACTGTAATTAATCATAGTTGATCTATACAAAATATGTTGCTTGTTCCTACCAAATTGATGGATAAAACATTTTCCAGAATTGTACAGATTTAATTTCTATAAAACATCTATTATAAATTTTCTATTTACTTAAACTGGAGAGTGGGAATTAAGTCTGAAATACATCTTGATCTGTAAACGGATTAATAATAAAATTCCATTTACTATAACAATAATAGGATTGTCTTATTACAATATATATCAAACAATTCCCAACTATTTAAACACTATATATTTACACATTGTTTCAATAAATAATTAATTTTTTATTTAAAACATTAAAATCATTTTTTAATGGATGCTCTATCAAAAAATAAGTGGTTTCAGTGTACAACTTTTCACCGACGAATGACTTCTTCCGGGTTTAGACTCGAGGAATAATAACATTAATTAACAGATGTTTACCATAATCATATTTTTGATAGTAAATTAAGCTCCAATTTTTCCTGCTTTTGAATTTTTCCACTCTTAAAAGGGATAAAAGATTATGAATTAGGTTTTCTAGAGAACAAAGTTTATTTAAAATTATTGGTATAATAAAATAAAACCACGTCCGAATCCGAGAGCGCACTTGATGATAAATAAGAGGAAAAAATATAGTCACATATTTTTGGGCAATATCTGACTCAAATATTATCCAATAATGAATGAAATACATATATATTATGGAATCAATTTCATTGAATAGACTATGATCGATACTGGATCATAATTAGCTGGACATTTTTCTGTCAAGTGACATCATTTAAATATTGTTCAATTTGAATGAAATTCGCGTACATCATTAGGAATGGTTGAGAATCCTGTGTGTTAAAAATGATCAAAATCGATTCGTTAATATATAGTAATAAAGAATCAATTTTAATCATTTTTAGTATACGGGATCCTCAACTGGTCCTAACGATGTACGCAAATTCGTTACTAAGCAATAATAACGAATCAACTTACAATAGCACGATCCAATATTGATCATTTTCAATAGACTTAATTCCAGCTCAGAAGGACCAATAAATAATACTTTTATTTAGATTGAAAAATATTTATGCCAGATATTGCCCCAAAATACATATAACTTATCTTTGTTCCCTCTTATTATGCCAATAATATTAAACCGATATCGATCATTTCCGATGTACAGTATCTAAAATTGATAATTTTGAATTGTCAAAAAAGGTGTAAAATCGAATATAACGATCACGTGATTGTTTCACCTATCTCAATTTATTAAATAATTAAACGATTTTCAAAGAAATGATTTGATCAATCCTAGTCGTAGATTTTCTACTTTATTTTGATTATGATAAACCTTGAGAAATGTTAATTAACCTTCATGGCGTTATTTAAAAACAAAATTTAGATCTATACTTAATTTATTATTTTGATTTCAAAATCTTTACATTTGAAATCAAATCAACTGCAAATTTTGTAAATCTTGAAGATTTACAAAATTATTTTTCGTTGGCCCATTTTATTTTTCGCAAATCATAAATTCAATTTTTTAATTTTGTTTGATAGTTATAAATACAATTTTATTAATGTTTTCAGAAAATTTCGAAATCATTACGTTTTCACATTAGTGCGTTTATAGGGGGAGTTCGGGAGACCTGACCATATGGGAGAGTTGAACCATTTCAAATATCTCATTTAATTTTTGAGGTAATTGAGTGGTTGAAAAGCTATAACGTTCCGATTAGTATCCGCTACCATCGTCATTCGACAAAATGACTATCGGTAGAACGCTTTCGTTTTGAGCGAATAAAACATGTTTTTCAATGTCAGAAGTAAAAAGAAATTTTTTGGTTTATTATTATCGTCATTCTTTTGGTTTATTATTATCGTCATTCTTTTATATAACCTTACCAAGATTTGTACAAATGTTTTATGTAAATCGAATCATTTATTATCGTAGTTTTATGCAGTCAAATTGATTTTATCGTCTTACTTTCATTTTTTTTTTTTTTTTTGAAAAACTGTATCATAATGTGTTAGGCAGTGGTGGGACAGTTAAGCCACTCAAGATGGGGAGAGATGATCAGTGGATCAGCTCTCCCCACTGTTGGTCAGGAGCCCAAAACTTTTATTATTAACTATTTTATTTTTAGTTAAAAGATGCGAGAATTTTTTTGTCCTAAATGTACAGACACGTAGGCAGAGCTATGGCAGGAATTTGCATCACATTTTATTACTACTTTTGATTTCGCAGGTTTTTCTTTCTATCTGTAGTTTCGATCATCAGCAAACTCCTTTCCCTTTATTAAAGAGATCGGAATGGGCTATTCTAGTCTTCCACTTTCTATTCCTCGCCAAGTCCTCACTAATTTTCAACTCCTTTAACTCAGTCTTAACTGCTAATTCCCAACACTTCTTTGGCCTGCCTCTACCTCCATTTTTTCCCAATTTGATATTTAAGTTCTTACTACTTAATAAATGACCGATCTCAAAAATAATTGATCTCATTCGTGTTTATTGAATGTTCTATTTTTTGCTAATTTTTTTAAAAATCTCAATTAAAATATGGCCTGTAACTATTCTCGTGTGTAAACGTTGTGATTTCTTGATATAAGGTAAAGAAAATTTAGATTTTTTTTCATTTATTCCCTAGTTACTATGACATAGTCAAATCTCCCATCCTTGGAGAGAGATGAGCCAAATCTTATATTTTAAAAATTTTACTTTTGTGCTTACATTTATTAAGGTATTGAAATGACAAAACATTCAAAGTGTAGTCAAATAACAAGGCTATATTATGATATAAATATAAAATCGTTGCATCTCATACACTAGATTTTATGGAGTTTCAAGTAAAACATGGTTCAACTCTCCCTAAATTAATAGCTGTATTTTGGGGAGTTTAATTAAGGTTCTTTTAATCTGGCTCTGAAGCATGTTTTTTGATTTCCAAAACATATCTTAAAATTTTTAATTCATGTAAACTACATTTGTATTTTAAGATTTTAATTACATCTCGAAAATCATAAAAAAAAAATAACTACTGATTTATATCGCTAAAGACAGGGCATGAAAAAATCTTATTTCGTAGTAAAACTATAAAATCCTCATGAAGGCTGGAATTATACAAATGTTAAACGGTCATCACATACTCGTAACTTATACTGTGATATCATTATAAAACAATTAGAATTTATTAGATTTCATTAATAGTAGTATAAATAACAAACTTTTGCCATAGATCACCGACATCTGACTTGTGAGCAGGACTTGTATTCAGCTCTCGGAATGACTATATATATATTGCTTTATATTACCGTATATACTCGTGTATATGCCGACCCCCTACTTCATAGATTAACTGTTTGAAACCCGTGTGTAAGACGTTCTCCCAGCTTTCAAGTATTAGAAATACCAGTGACGCAACCAGGAAGGTGCAAATTGTTACTTGTATTTGCGTTGTGATCGTGTATAAAAATCTATGCTTGTGATTTATTCTATAATTTCGTGTAATTATTATTTATATAATATATTCGATTGATATAAAATCAATCACATTCAATAAAATAAAAATTAATGCAAAAACACAATTTTGTGTATTTTCGTTCATTTTTCAAATGTTTTATTCAAACATTTAATTTTTTTTAATTGTTCTAAATTGCTACTATAAAACAATATGACATTCATTGAAACAAACAGATAATTCCTTTTATAATTTAAAAAATTTTCCAAATTCAGTTCACTATTAGGATAAGCTATTTAAACGAAATTCTAGACGTACAGCATTGAAACATCCCGACGCAACGCTAAATCTGGATAGATCAGGAGGCTATCGTGTCACGTCGCAGCTGTTTTTTCGGCAGGATATATATCAAATA
>WUQG02416727.1:0-15618 GCA_011317285.2 Androctonus mauritanicus | reverse complement strand
CATTACTGTCGGGATGTTCTGATGTAATGATGTGAAAATTAATATATTTTAAATAAGCATGTCTATAATTTTTGTACTGTATAGCAGAAGAGAGAATAATTTTCGTTCTGTATAGTAGGAAAGTACAATCAAACCCCGATAAGACGCCACCATCCGTATGGGGATAATTTTGGTGGCTAATCGAGTTGGTGGTTTATCGAAAACTCGAATAGCATAGAAATAAAAATGAACTCGGAATTTATTAAATTTAATAAAATGCAGCATATTTATGTTTACCTTCCAAACTTAACATTTCTAAAAACTTGTATATTTTACAATATATTATATGCACTGTATATGTATAATATTATATAAAAAAATATATCCATCTGTTCCTCTACTTTGAGTTCTCTGTAAAACACAATGTACACAGCTTACTATATAGTATCCTCATTTGCTCGATACGCAATAAATGATCGAAACAATCTAGTTCATACAATCTTAAATTTTCTACGACCTAGATGTGAACCGGGCTTAAAGAGACACACGATTAATCGTTAACTCTATCTCTCCCATCCGCTGGTTACCAATGAATCCAGAGAGCTTTTAATACTACATATACAGTACTGATGAACTTCGGAATGTAAGTCATCTTACATGCCGCTGGCGGATTAACGAGGACAAATACAATACCGAAAGGAATATTTGTTTAGACGTTTCTACTGGAAGATGGCGGATGGCGTCTTATCGGGGCTTGCCTATTCCATTAGCATAAGGAAGATCCGTTTCGCCAAATTTCTTGGCGGTCAGCGAGGGATGGCGGCTTAACGAGGGGTGTCTTATCGGAGTTTGTCTGTAGTATGATGCAATTTTTTTTTATTTGCCACGTGTTAATCGTTGTTTATCATCGTTTGTCCATTGCAATATTCTAGCAGTAATTGAAAAAGTATTTATCATCGCACTAATACGAAAAATACATAAAATATTATAATTAAATTTTAATTACCTAATGTGTTATCTTAACTTATTAACCTAAATGCATTTTATAAACAATCAATACAGTGTAAGCATCTAACATGTAATTAATTTTCTTTGCAGCGGACATTATAATAATTATTATCTTTACTTATTAATAAATTATTTCTGTTTTAATCATTCTTCATTATAAAATATACATTATTAGAAGACGGCTTTAGAGTTCTATGTTTACAACGTCTTCTGATTCCAGTGACAGATTTAATGAATTTTGGATGAAAGATAAACACCTACCAGATGAATCACGTTTCTATTATCATAAATCTCTCTTCTGTTAATGATGAAAATTCGGATAAATTTTAATTTTAAAAACATATCAAGACATAATTTGAAGTTGTTTACTTATTCTTCGCGTAATTACAGAAGCTTACTATTCAGTGAGAACTTGGGTATTATGCTGATAAAACTATAAATATAATGATGCGTTTATTACAGAACAATATTAGTTTTGTCACACCATTTTAATTAAAAATTTTTAAACGTTAATGAAACTTATTAATTCCGTTTATATCTCTTAACACTTTACGTAATTTTAATTTCATTTTTAATACGAAAATTGTATCTATCCGCGATCGATAAAATTTTTAAAAATATAAAATATATATATATATCATCAAAAAATAAAAAAAAATTACTTCAGACTTAATTGGCTTATCGAATTTTCCATTAATTTATCTGGATTGCGAGCTAAGAAGAAGAAGAAAACAAAGATATCCATTCTGTGAATATCTTTTATGAATGCGTAAAAAAAAGCAAAAAAAAAAATTTTCTCTTATAAAAAAAAGTAATTCGGAAATGGCCACTTCGTTTAAAACTTTTATAAAACTATCAAAAAGATAACTTTTTTTTTGTAAGTCGATTTCTATATACTGCGAGTTATCAAGTTTTTCTCACGTAACTCATGTTAAACACAAAAGGAAAAAAACTGGCTCTAATCAAAGCAACTCTTTCTTAACGTGATAAAATAATGACTTATGTAGCGAACTGTTTCTCTATAACATTAGTTTATATATAAGTGTGTATAAATTTACGCATAGAACTAATTCGAGTACTTTCGGAACTCTTCAAACTTCTTTTAATTATTTGTAAACACTAATATACCGTACTTATCTTTCGTTCGATGTAGGTTTGCATTAACTAAATTGCCGAAAAATTTCCAGTTCCGATCTAAATATTTACAAAAATATGAGACGATAACATCTTTCTTTAACTTGTTTTCATAGATAATTGACCACTTTCCTTAAATTGTGTCATTTATATACAAATAAATACTATTTTTCACAAGAATTAAAAGAAGCATTTGTAGAATGCGTGTTTAATAAAACTCCTTATAATTTTTAATAAAAAGAAAAAAAAGAAATTAATGAAATTCCTTATTACGTTAATAAGTCCAAGTAATTAACAAAGGTCACAAATAATTTAGAATATTAGAACTATAGCAGAAGTCCAATATATCATCTAATATTGCATTACTTTACATGAGCATATTAATGCGGTATTAGATGGAAAATAAAGTTTTGATTTTATGTGCAGATCTGTTATAAGCTAAAATACCTTTCAAACTAAAATTCTTGAACCCATTACGACTTGATATCCTGTCAGTTTATAAATAATAATGAATTATACAGTAATTTGCAGTTTAACGACATTTTTTCGTTGTAAACCAGAGAATAGATTCGCAAGTTGTAATTTGCTAAAATGTTTAAATTTGTCTCATGGTTTCTACGTTCAATGATTAATTTTAAAGAATGTTTTAGTTCCACCTGTTTGTTTTCTGTATTTTCATATTGCATTTATGATACTCTTAGTCTGTAATATATCCATTTTATAATTTATGAAAACCAAAAGTGTAAAACGAGAAAATGATTTCAGTCACGTATGAGTCTTCAAAACAAACCAGCAATAAATCATGTTCAAGATGCGTAAAATTTCAAATATTATTTATTTTCTGGGTTCTTTCACATGTATACAAGTTTTTTTTTTTTAAATGTTAAGCATTCGTTTTAGTTCACATGACGTTAAGGATGATTAGCGAAATGTCAATTATTCCAACTTGCATGTGGCACTACTACTAATAATCCTCTTTGCCTATTTAAATTTTAATAAACATTCGTAAGGTGAGGATTAAAGTACATCACATTTTCTTACGTAACTGTTCCATATTATGTAACAAGATTTAATTTAATTATTTTTAAGGTTAAAATGTTACATACACATTTCTTTACGTTAAATGATTTTATACCAGGTATTTTATGACGTAAAACAACCTCTACACTTGGAAAACTGCATATATGTATATATAATTAGTCAATTATTTTATAAACAGCGGTTTTCTTCATCATGTTAAAATTGTTACCACTGCTACTTGTATCATTATTTTTGCTACTATCTTTGAGTTTTTCCTTTAGGTTTGATATCGGAATAGGAATTGTAGAACAAACCGATAAAGAATGTGAAGAAGAGCCTCCTGAAGATCGCATTCCGTGCACAAAAGATGTCAGATGCTTAGGATCGCCAGTAACGTGCGCATTCCAAGTTAAATGCGAGGGAATCATAAGTTGCGATGGAAGTTTTCCATGCTTAGGTCATTATGCCGCTATCAAAACTTTCTACGGCATAATACCATGCGTACATCTGTTAACGTGTAATAGAAATTTTACTTGTGTTGCCAGACTACAGTGTTTGGGTAAAATGGAATGTGGTGGAGATTATTCCTGTCTATCCATCAAAAGTTCTCAAGTTCTTCAGTCCAGGAAGGAAGAATGCCAAAAGGAACAACAACCAGAGATGGACTTGATAACTTTGGGTCAAGTTACCGATTTACTACCTTTTTCAGCTCGTCGAAATACACTGGAAACAACAGAAGAGAAAAACGAAGAACTTAGGAAGAAGAGGGACATATTTCTTCCGCATTTTCGCCATTTTAAAAATATTGAGGGAGAATATCGCGAATTTATTGATACCTGGTTGAAAGAAAAAAGAGAAAAATAATATTAACAGCATTCCAACGATTTAACGCTCACGAATTTGTGAAAAAAAAAAAAAAAAAAATTTATTATTTCTTCAACTGTACCAATTAAAATCATGAAAAAAGTAAGCATTTACTAAGATATTAATTTTTATTTTATCAATTAAAATTAAAAGGCTAAAAGCCATTAACTTTTTAAAAATTAATCTTTCCTTGTAACTTCATCTCTTTATTGATCAATAAATGCAATTTAACTGTTTTATAACAATAAAAACCGTTTAATAATTAAAAAAAAAAACTGCAATAACAATAATGAAGACAAGTATTTTTCTATAAACTTATTACGAAATTGTATCTCTTTAATTAATCTCTTTTCTTGGTATAATTAATAAATCTTTAAAATTAATAAGATATTTCTTTGTCGCGCATATTATACTCGAATCTATATTAAATTTTAACCTGACAATCTAATAATAAATTGCTTTACTCAGAGTAAATTGTTTTAATACGTCGGACAATGCTTTATAATTAAAATTTCTAATGGATTCTACATTAAAGAATAAAATAAAGAATCTAAGTAGAAAATTTATGAGAATTTTTTTCTACCGATATAATTATGTTAATATAAAATAATTAAATTAAATCTAAAATAGCCGATATTTTCTTCCGCACGATAGTTTTGTTTTAGTACGGTAGATGGTGCCACGCGTTTCCTGTATTTTTCCTCATTAATGGATGCCTTACGAAAAGGAGCGATGCAAATTGATTAATGAAGTAATTGCGTCAGCAGGAAATCGATACGTAAATTTTTAGAATTGGTATGTATTTAAAAAATTCAGAATCGATTATCTTGTAGCATCGATGTTACGAAACAATCGATTTTGATATTTATTGATACAGTAATTGATTACAACGATTACATATAATAATCGATTAGAATGATTGATATTTAAAAATCAAAAATCGATTATTCTGTAATGTATAATATAATCGATTTTGGATTATTAAATATCAATTATCGTAAATGGATTGTAAGAGTGGCATTATTCTTTATCGATGTTGATCGGGTTCGAAACCATGTGCATAATGGGTTCGAATCAGAATTCTGTCGATTGTGTCTACCTATGCTAGATATCCTAAATATAAAAAGAAAATTTGTGAAATTAATAAAGATTATTACCGATTAAGTGATAAGAGATCGGGTTCGAACCAACGAGTGCATGGTTCGAATCCGATCTCGAATTATAATTCCATTTATGGCAATTTAAAATCACGTTACATGCGTCTGCTTATGCTAAATATTCAGATCTGGAGGATTTAATGTGATCCATAAGGAAATAATAACGATTAACGATTACAACTAGAGTGTAAAACAAAAACTAGAGAGGAGAAGAATCCCATAGTTTTCGAATGTATCATTCGTGTAACGTATTCCAAACACAGTTTTCTTTTGTCTAAATAACTTGTCAAATCACTACACGTCCAGTACCAGTAACGAATTCATATTTAAGTTCGTTTCTTTCGACACTTATTCCGTGAGCATAGCTGGTACACTTCCTTTGGCGGACAACTTCCGAAAATTTAATATCTTATAACTCATTTTTTAAATGTGGCATTAATAACAACCTTAGAAGTCGTGCGTGTCATATTACGCAAATGTTAATTTTTCAAAACATTTTACAAAATGGTAGGTAATTATTCTTCGCTAGTGTCGCTTAACGACAATTTTTGTTATGCGATAACTTGTGCGATTGTTACGTCAGCATTGTCGTTCGTAAAATCAAAAATGGGAAACACGGTCTAATCTTTTAATGCAGTGGAAAAATAAGTGGGAATTATTAAAAATATCTTAAAATTTATATTCCTTAAAAGTGCGTTTGTAACAGAACACGCTAGTTAATTAATATTTTTAATGGCAAACAGTTAAACACTCGGCAGAAAGATGGCGCTAAGCGAATGAACCGTTGATGTAGACGTATGCAGAAGACACGACAAATTGCAATTGTTGCTAATTGCAAGCTTGTATTGTTACGCATTTATATAATTTATTAATGAAAAAAAAATTCATAATTGATATACGTAACAATTACTATAATTATGCTTCGAATTTCGTCAAACGTAGCAGATGCATCGATTTAATTCATTAATATAATAGATGTTTATCTAAACGAAATATTTACTTAGAGAATATTAAATTTGTTTATTTAGTATTGAAATATCGTTTATAAATCTTAGATGAAGAAAATCTCTGCCTGGCTATTGAAGTCGTTTTGAGTATCGATCGAAGATAATACGATTACGCTAGATATGTGAATATACTGTATACAAGATAAGCGTACAATATACTTACTTGGAGGAGAAAGAATCGGATATTTTAATAACTGGCACATCTTCCCCTGCATAAATAATGAATTTATCCTTTTAAATATTTTATTTATTTTTACCTTTACGAAATTATTCGGACGTAATATAATTTGAGAGAGAGAGATTTTTTTTTAGTTTAATAAAAATGAACTGCAGCTGGTGAAGAAGTGAATACAACGATGATGTCAATTCTTTGGTTTGCTGTAATGATGATGCCTGCCACTTTATCTTCTACACTTCGAAGCAAAACGATTTGGTCCACGGAATTTAAAGAAAAAAAAAAGAGGTAGATGCGGTCTGACAAACGAATGCACTTTCTTTCCAAATGTGGGTTGTTTGAAGACGTTCGCTCGATTTTTTTTTTACTTTTTTTTCTACATTAGCAAATTATCCTTGTTCTTTCGGCCGTTCGAGAGCTGCTTCAATTAAATGCTAAAATTCTAACAATTAATTGTTGTCTACAGCAACATCACTTCGATGCCAGATAGAAGAATCGATATATACGTCTATATAATTTATATTTTTGCGGATAGATATCAAAATACGGAAAGTAATTGATGCCTTTGTGTCTTCGTTAAACTTTACAATCGTTTCACTAATAAAATTGCTCGAATATCGAGTAATTGTGTTGCAAATTAAAGGAAATTATTCTATATATAACTAATGATTGATTTACTCGTTTTGTATTTCGGTCTCCTTGAATAAAGAGTAACTGATCTTTATTGCTACTGAAGTTTAATGCCATGATGTGAATTATAATAAGTCATAACTTAATGAATGGAATCAATGCAAGGAAACGTAAACACGACAAGTAATAATGCTGTTTAGATTCGTCGAATTTTCTCCTCGACTTCATTAAAACGTTACGGAGAGGATAGAAAAACCGCCATTACGAAGTTTAACGCGAGTTTCTGCTCTTTTTTCTTTTTTAAACATCTCTGAGAAAGAAGAAAGTTGTAAAAAACAAAAATATAATAATAATAATAATAATCACACAATTTGTTTTCTTCGGGAGATATTAACGAGTTTTTACGAGTAATAAATTCTTAGTTTCAACACGCAAGATATGCTGCTTCACATGATGATGCTACAACGAACACAACAAGGAAAATGGACTTACATCCAAACAGAATTGAGTGAACAGTAATGGGGGAGTTATTCTTTTCGGCCCATTGCTTCTGACTGTGCCAGCAAATGACTGGACCGTCGTATCTTCAAGAGCTAAAATCCCTGCTAGATGATGATTGCAAGTCTAGACAATGGAACTACAGAGTGGATGTATTGCGTCATGTGAAATCTGACGGAAGCATATCCATTTATACGGCTACTGTTTGGTCATTAGATCTCCACCCACTCCAAGTTCTTTTTAGATGGTTTCGTGTTGTTGTTGAATTAGTCTTTGAGTTTCGAGCACTACTCAGAATCAAGTGCTTGTTATGTACACCAGCCACTTTATTGATCCAGTCTATTCTCCTTTAATGCGTTACCTAACAGGATTTTAATCATCTGTACCGGGATTAAAATGAAAACGCCAATGTTTTACACGGTTACCATTTAACAATCCAAAATTTTTATCGTATCAGCAATACGTTTTTCCATATTTACGAGATCGCGTACTGCGTATACATCCGAACTGATTGCTTTAATTAATTTAAAAGTCTTTATTTTCTGCATACAGGTGTAAAATTCTCCATCCCTAGTTCGTAATGAGCTGCACGTACCGTTGTAATTTTAAAGGAGAGCCGTGTATATCCACCATATTTACAAGCAAAGAAGCCGTGCAGTTATAAAGACTGGTTCCTGATAAATTTATGATGCCGAAAAACCTATAAAATACAAGCGAAAATAAGTAGAAAAAAAATAAATTTATAATAATTACACGCGTGATATCGAACGTATTTTTATTTATCTACTCCACTTTATGGTGTGTGTGTGTGTGAATAAATTTAGGTATATTTTCAAGAACATTTAATGGGGAAAAAATATTTATTTATTTATTATTATTATTATTACTAACAGGAAAAAATAAGCAATAAATATTGTAAACAATTAATATTTAATTATATAAAGGATTAAAATGTACCAAAAATCATTAATTTTTTTTTTTCATCGAGTGTCTTTGAAGTAATTAATGAATTTTCGAAAGAATACGTTTCAATTTATTCGTTTGACAAATTAAAATTTTTACTATTCTTTCGTTGCATCAATTACCAAAATTAATTTTAATTTATTCCCAAAGTTAAACGTGGCAGAAGTAAGTTTAGAATGCAATAATGCACCTGTCATAATGTTAGAAAACGTGAAAGTTTTCCCATTTCTGGACATCTGAAACAACTGAGTAATCAGAAACGACATTCTTATTTGCGGCAGAAAACAGAAAAAAAAATTTTTTTAAATATATATATTTATATAATAAAGGAAAAGGTAAAAAAGTGGAAAAATATATAATAAAAAAAAAAAATCTGAAGAAAATTCCTATACCGAGTTAGAAGTTTCTGATTTTAAAAAAAAAGAACCAACTGTCGTAAATTTGCAATGCAGTTTTAGAAAAGTTGAACTTGACGTGCGAATTTTTTTCGGTTTTCTTGTAATGAAGTGAAAATGAAAATAATATTTGACACGGAGTGAAAGTTATTGACGCATCAAGTGTATTTTCTATTTGCAAAATTGATAAAACTTTATATATATAAGCTTTGCTTCTGTTGTTAGTTATATATATATTTATATACGATATAAAGAAAATTCACAATGGCATGAAGATATTTTTTAAAAATAAAACAAATTTTTATATTTTTTGTTCCCAATTAAACACTTTGCAAATTATTAAAACTGCATCAAAGTTTTCTATTAATTAAAAAAGATTTTGCGTCGATAAAATCGACAGGTCGACATTTATTAAAATCGATGGATTTCGTTAACGATTCCGTGTCATTAATGCAGTTTTAATTAATATCAATATAACTTTCCGACGACGATTGTTAAACAGATTATTGTTACGTCGACAACTTTGATGACGTAACAATAAAATTAAAGATATCTGACACTCTCTTTACTTGGAATATAACGACGTTGTAAGTTAATTTAAAAATTTTTAAAAGTTAAAACTACTCCATTCTTAATTTGGCATGACCTTCGGAGGACGTTAAAAGACAAATTTGTTTTGGCGTTTGACTTTTCAATCCAATCAGCTCTGCCAAAATAAGTGCAGTATACGATCCGTCATGTTGGAAAATTGCACTTTGTGGCAACTGGCTGTCACGGTGAGGCAGGTGATCTGAGATTCAAGTCGACTAGATGTCGCGAGAGACTAACTTCACATGCAAATGCTGTCTGGATCTTGAAAATCGACTCCTGAAGAAGACTAGAAAACTTTGTCATGGATCGGCGAACGTCTTTCTCATCCTTTCCGGTTTTCGCCCTAATAGAGTCTTCCTTCAATTCGTAATTCCCTATTTTGTCTTTGTTTCTGTAATGTTTTCTTTATCATCTTCTGCATTTAGATATCCTTTTTATTTATCCTCCTTTCTGAAGGAAAGCAAAAAAAAACAAAGAAAGAAAGAACAAGAGGAACATACGCATCCACTTTCGCCACACGTTTACTACTTACATAAAGTTATTCGAGACAATTTATCTAACTGATTAAGGCTGTAACTTTGTCTCCAAATCATTATTCTCCTTCCTAACTGGACAAATTCATCTTCTATTAAGAACTTATTAAGATATTCTGCTTTGCATGCTGGACATTCTTCCGAATCTTTAGTAAACTATATTTAAAAAAAAAAACGAATAAAAAAATGGTTATTGCTGTTGCTGCTATTAATATTTAAAACTCGTAAACTAAATAAACAACAATTTTTTTTTTTAATTATATCTTTTTCTAACGTTAGCATCGATCGTAGTTTCATAAAAGCAAAACATCGTGTCGTTTCTCTTATCGTCTCTACCTAGCAGTTATAAAGTTTGGAAGCGAACGTTACAACAATTTTTATATTTTTATTCAGATACTAAATAATATATAAATTTTTATCGCCTGCCATAAGTTTCATTATGTTTTTCTTTAATGGAAAAAAATTTTATTTATATTAGAAAATCCTATTTATTTACCATATCTACACCCATTTTAATGGAGATAGAATTTTTCTTTCTTCGTTGTTCTTTTTTTTTGTTTTTGTTTTTGTTTTTTTGTTTTTCCAATAGTGAAAAGGAAAATATATATATATATAAAGCAATTTTTATCAAATCTAGTTAGTTCTTTCTCAAACACCTGTCCGTTTCCTTCCTATTTATTTCTCTTGATGAGATAATAAGCGCAGTATATATCAAACCCATTCTAGCCCGTCACACACTAGACATTCGTCACTTCAGCAATGACAAATATTGCAAAAAATAGAATCGAAAAAAAATAAAAAAAAAAAATGGAAAAGGAAACATAGTAATTATCCGAAATTTTTTAATCTTTCTTTTCTAATCCGGTATTTTCTATCAGTTTCCAACAAACATAGAGAGAAAATAATACTATTACACCTTTCTATTCTCCAGTTTCATCTTTGTCTCGGGATTTTCGGATGAAAATCTACACACAAAAAGCAAGAAAAAACTTTTTCCAACAAACTACGAGTTTTTCTCTTGTCATTCCATCTTAGAATAAATCAATATTCTTCAATTTATGCGGAGAGGATATTCTTATATTCAATATTTTCAACCGAACTTGATATTTTTTCGGGACAAATATAGTTAGAAGAATATAGATACATACAGACATATATATATATTTATACTAATCGCTTGAAGAAAATATTCAATTAGAAGTGAAAAAATATGTATAAATATAATTTAAAATGTTTCTCGGTAATAAAACAATTGAATTTTAAAATATGTGAAGTCGGATAAAAGAATTTTATCCGGAGGAGAAACAAAATAAAACAGTTGTTTTTTTTCCCTCTTCTCTCTTTTTTTTCTTTATTTTTTTGCATTTTTATCCTCCAAGAGAAAAGGAAAAAATTACCGAGAGAAAGCGAAAGAAACAAAACCAAAACAAGAATAACAAATTTGTAAAGGAATAAATCATATTTCAGCATCAAATTTTTTTTTCTTCTTCTTCTTCTTGTAACTTCAATCCGACGTTAGAAAAGTCACTGAATTCATTACATTTACTTTTAAAGGACACAGATTCGTGTACAAAGATAGAAAATCTAGATTTATTCAATTGATCAATAAAACTCTGCCAAAGGAGTATTTGTAATTAGCGTGAGCGAAAGCCAAACATTCAAAAAAAGGAAAAAAAAAAAAAAAAAACCTTAGAGGAGGAAAAAAATTCTGAACCTTTTTTTCAGTTTAAAATGTTGAATATCTTTTCTTTTTAGTATCCTTTTGTTTGGATTTGTTTCTTCCGCTCTGTTGGAGTATTTCCTCTAAACAATTATCAACATCACTTTAAATAAGAAACGATTTTTTAAGACATTCAAATCAGAACGCTTTGTATGTTTAACTTGCATGTTCTTAAGCATCTCGTCTGCTCCAACAATTCATACATATTTAACCTTAAAGCGAATCCTTAAATGTGTTTGTACGATTACTACAAACTGCAGCAATTTCTGAAATTATACGAGAAATCGTAAAACGGTAACACATCGTATAAAGAATTCGAATACAACTTCATTCGTACGACTTATATACGATCATTTTGCTTATCTAACAACCACAGGCACATTACGAGATGCCATTGAAGTTTAGCGTAAGTGTTATGATATATAACAGCCAATTCATTCAAGATTAAAGTCGGACAGCTGTTGAGGGATGGCATCCCCGAAACCCTAACCCAAATTTATGTGGTTTCGGAGAGAAGCAGGGTGGTTTTTCCAACCATTGACAGCTGCTACGCTTAAAAGTCGTTAAGCTTAACACGTAATAAATCTCAAAATTCCCCATTTGCTTTACTCTTAGTCATTATCTATTAATTTTCATGGCTTAATTTTTAACATTAATGATGCAAAGTACATTATTCATCTTGGATTGGCCCGAAAGATGATTGTTTGTTGTTTGGGTTAAAGATCGAAACTCGTCTTACTCCTGTACCAATTAGTGCAAAGAAATAGGATAAACCATATTTATTCTGATCAAGGAGATCCGAGATGGGTGTCCTGTTAAAATTAGTAACGCACTCTGGTGATTCCGTTCGGTTGAATCGTTCAGCAAGTGGATATAAAAGTATTTATTTAATGTGAAATAAATTTCGATAAGACAAAAGTTCGAAAATTTATGCGTAACTAGAGTGCATTAATTATCTAAAGTGAACAGTACTCTTTTAAAAGGAAAACAGTCGCCATCTTTTTTTTCTAAACTTTCATACATAAAAAAATCTGTTTCAGTCTGTCATAATGTAGCCTAATGAGATACCGTATAGCTTAATGAAACAATCACCATTAAATTATAAAACATAATTAGGTTTCAGTTAACTTTGTTATGTTAAGCTAAAATTTCATATTAAGCTAGTTTTATCATATAAATAGGTCCGTCTTAAGTTAGCTTTATTATACAGTAGCTCCGTATTAAACTGGCTTTATCATAGAATAGGTCTGTGTTAATCTAGTTTTATCCTACAGTAGATCTATATTAAGCTAGCCTTATTAAGCTACCTTTATCATACTACAGGTTCCTGTTATGCTAGCTTTATAGTACAGTATGTCCATATTTAACTAGCTTTATCATACAGTAGATCCGTGTTAAATTAGCTTTATCATACAATAGGTTCGTGTTAAGCTAGATTTATCATACAGTAAGTTCGTGTTATGCTAGCTTTATTATACAGCAGATCCATATTAAGCTGGTTTTATTATAATGCAATGTAATGAGCGTAGCATTACTATGTAACTTAAATAAAATATTGGTAATTAGCTTAGACTAATGAAACATGTAATGTAATGAAGACTAATGAAACATAGGTTAATGTAATGAAGACTAATGAAACATACCTTAATATAATGAAGCTTAATGAAACGTTTAACAATATAAAATAACCTAAATGAAGTTTAGTTTAAGTTAGATTACATTAGGTTCCATTAAATAAGCTTCATTAGTCTTCAATATATTAATGAAGGCTATGAAACCTAATTAAGTTAATGAAAACTAATCGAATATAATTTCGTTTAATGTAATTTGAGCCATCATTTCTATATTTTTAAACAAATATGTTCGTAAAGTAGATTTTTAAGCTAACGTAATGTAACAATAAATCTAGTTTATGTAACTGTTTAAACTAGATTTCATTTACCTTACATTACATTATGTTTCATGTTAAGTAGCTCTAACACAATGCAGCCTAGTGAAATTTAGCCAAATAAGATAATTTAATCAAAATAAACTGTTGAAAAAGTGGAAATATTCATTCAAAAGAGTTTGAATGAATATTTCCACTTTCAATACTTTAGACACTTTAGAACTATAAAGAGTCTAAATTGACAGCTAGCTTAACACTGACTACTGCATGATAAAGCTAGTTTAATATGTACATACTGTACTATAAAGCTAGGATAACAAGAACCTGCTGTATGATAAGGCTAGCTAAACATAAATTGATGAAAGTGAAAACATTCATTCAAAAGAGTATGCTCTTTCAACAGTTTAGACTCTTCAGAACATTGTATTTCAATTTTCCCCGTGAAAAATGGAATCCCTTTCACTACAGAATGAAAATAAACAATATAAATAAGTGGAAATGATATGTAAAATACTGCAAACATCACGTTAAAAACTCAATTTAACATAGCGCAACAGCATCTGAACGAAGAAACTAGAAAAAAACGAGCAGTATGAGAAGAAATCCCGTAAAAATATAACCTGTAGATAATAAAATCGGAATTTGTTACTTGCAGAATGGCATTCATTTGTAGATTTTTTACCAATTAGATCGTTTGGAATTAATTAAAAAAAAAAAAAAAAACAACCGGAATGCCTTTAAAGTACTTTCATACTTCCATCGCGATTCTTCTAAAGACATTTCAATCTTACAAATTTTCTACAGAACCGTTTCTACTTGTTTTATCAGAGACAAGAACCGCTGCAATTTGGCTTGCAGCCAAATTTCTCTCTCTCTCTAGTTCTCTCTGTGTGCTTGGGAAGGTAAAGAAAAAGAAAAAAAAACAAAAAAAATAAAAAAAGAACTTCTTTGTGTGTGTGTATGTGTGTATGTGTGTGTGTGCGGGAGTAAGAAATTCAATTTCATAACGGCAGGGCGCATGCTCGGTTGCCGAAATCAGAAAAGCAAAGTCCGGCCAATCGATTTTCGATCTGCGCAGTAATTTGGACTGGTACTACAACTTCCGGCTTGTTAACTCACCGGAAACGACGTCATTGGCCGTGACGTCACCATCCCGACAGGTATCATTAAATAGAAGATTGATATCATTATCTATCGGCACGGTAGCTTTTAATATGCACGATAATTCACTCCGGTATTAATAGGCTTATCTTATATAAGCCACATTTTACGACCGATTTTATGGTTTATTAAAAAAAAAAAAAAAAAAGATATTTTTTTTTATTGTTTTCTTCTTTCCTTCTGCCAGGAAGAATCGTATGGATGTCAGGAAAAGAAAAATAGTTGTTAAGCTTTTGTAACTTCTTCTGGTAATTAATTGTTTCGTATTTATGCCGATAATTCTATAAATCAGCTCTTGCTCCTTTGTACCAGCGTATAAATCTAAATTATTTATACTAAAAACGCGAAAAATTAACAATAAAAATAATGATAAATAAATATTTTTACTCAAAAATACAATAATAAATAAATAAATAACACAGTTTACCGAATTAATAAACAGAATAATAATTGAAATTTTTATCGATTTTTTTAAAAACAAAAAACACGTCATTACTGTTAATTTAATTGTTACGTAACAATAAACTGGAAGTACGTAATAATCGATACTTATTCGCTTCGTTCGATTGAAACGTAAAATTAAAAAAAAAAAAATTCCGAAATAATCTCTGGATTATCGCTGATTAAATTCATAAAAATAATTAATTTGTTTCGAATAAAATATTTATAAATTTGATTAACAAGTTAATTTTCTTTGATAGGGGAAATAAAAAATAAAAAAAAAAAAAAAAATGCTATATCAGTAGATGGACTGAGATTTTTCAATTATGGTTGGAAAATTTCAATCAATATCTATCCGACATTCAATTAACAGATGGATTTATTTCCGAATGTTCTCCTGTAACAGATGGAAAGTACTAACAGGAACGATAAGATTATCCGGAATCTTCTTCAG
>WUQG02416716.1:0-15618 GCA_011317285.2 Androctonus mauritanicus | reverse complement strand
ATAATATTTTTTCTTTTTGTTTTGAGTTTTGACTTTAACATTCAATGAGGCTAAAAATTAGAGCAATCCTTGAAAATTAAGCCAAATTTTATGTATACCGATTAAGGCACTCTCCTTTCAAAAACAAAAAATCTGCACAATAAAGTTGTTCAAGAAAAATCAAACTCATCAAAATATCCTATACCCCTTTCAGGTACAAGGGACTGACTGGATGTGAAAGATATTGCTATATAAAACTTGAATACTATTTGTTTTGACAGAATCCTGTTTTTAACAGTTTTTTGACAAAAATACATGAAACTGGAAAAGAAATTTTTCTTTAACTCTGAACTAAATGCGTTAAGAATGTAATTTTTGCTATACCTTATCTCTATCATTGCTGGCTGGTAGTATCTGCTTAATTATGCGACGAAAAAACGGTATCAAAAAATTCACAAGCAATCAGCTGATTACATAATGATAATTATACTATACGATGCTTTTTTGAAGAGTGTCAGAAGAAACAAAATTATTTGCAAAAAAAACACTGATAAAAATCTGCCTTTTTGCTCTATTTGACGCTGCATTATTTGACAAGCGCTTGCGTAAAATTAGATCACGTGATTAATGCACATACTGTAATTGCTAAAAAAACTCGACTTGCATATATACCTACGTAATATGAAACAAGGTATGTAAGCTAGAATCTCATGTAAGCATTTGGCGAAATTTTGCGTAGGTAGTGCGTTTTCTGCTTCGGCGTAATTTTGTCTTAAGAATCTTTGATTATGGATATTGAAAAATACATACGTATTAATATATACATTCACACTTTTATCATAATTATGTATACAATATGGTATTTATGTTCAAGGGTTAATTAAACAGGTTTATTTACGTTACATACCTCCTTAATATATTGGTGTGATAATCTATGGATAATCTTCAACAATAATATGTATGTGTATGTGTATGTATCAAAGAAACGTACACGCGTACACCGAAAGAAAAACACTTGGGTCCTTGGATATGGGTTTTATACATGAAATTTAGGTTTTCTGTATTCTGCATGCAGAATAAGGCTTTTGCCACGTTTCGCGCGCAATTGAGACTGAAAGAAAACAAATGCTCAAAAATACATTAGTATATATGGGGAAAAAAAACATGCTCGGGTTTTTCACGAAATAGCTCTTGACTGAAAACAGCTAGAAACAAACGGTTTTTGGAAATGAAATCTTGAGATTTTAAGGAAAAAAATGGTTACAAGAAAATTTATGAAAAGTAACTTTAAATAGGTAGATTTTTCAGTTGAAAATTTTTTTCACCGTTTTAGCGTTGACTCCAGTGCGAAACTCAATGTTTTCTGCTATTTGCATCATCCCGCATGCATATGGGTGCATCGTGCATAAATTAATTTTGAAAAATATAAGTTAATCAATCAAAAAATTGAAGAGCACAGGAAGAGATTAATGATTTTAGGAACGAGTATTTGAGTATTAAGATGAAAGTTTCTGTGGTCAAGAGAAGTAAATTGTATGTTTCAAGCATGCATGCTCTTTTACCTTTATGATATAAGTTTTTTATTCAAAGTTTTTTTATTTTTTGACCGACATTGACTTTTGGCAACTTACTTTGTTCCTTTTTCAATTTCAAAGAGATTGGCCCTTTGAATTTTTCCATACTCAGGAAAAAGTTACAGCTTGAGCTATTTGTTTATAAAATTTTCATCAAAAAATCTGCTTTTCAGCAGTGACCATTATTATTATAAACAAATAGCTGTAACTTTTACTAAGTAGACTTTGGAACAATTCCGACGGTCAATCTCTTTGAAATTGAAAAAGGAACAAAATAAGTTGCCCAAAGTCAATTTCGGTCGAAAAATGGAAAAACTTTGAATAAAAAACTGATGCTGTTTTCTGAACGTTGACATTGTTTATATAATAATTATTATTGTTCTATAAATTTTTGGTTCAATTTGATCATCCATAATTGCATTATCTATTCACCTATATATATATATATATATATATATATATATATATAAATATAGAGAAAAACAGAAAAATGCCTTAAATACTGATTCCCAAAATCTTCGCATAAAGTTGCAGTTATTACACTCGTGTAAAAACGGAAACTTCTTGCACTGGTCTGGTATATACTAATCAAGTTTCAGACAAAGAACAACTGGGAAGTGCAGAATTCTGAAGCAAATATGATAACATTTCGTGAGGCCTCGAAATAGATGGATATTTATGTGTTTTGAAAAAAATTTTCCGACCATGCAATTCTACATCGTATTTTGGAACAAAAATGGAAATTTTCGGTCGTTCTTCTGCTTGACATCTTTAGTTGTATTGTGACCAGAAAAAACCGAAGAGTTTCCGGAAAGCATTGAAGAAAATTACACGTCCCGAGTAAGTGCTATAAAAAATTATTTGAATCTCGGTTTCGCAAGTAATAGGAATCACCTCAGTAATTATTTTTGAACTTCATTTTTTGACGAATTTGATATTCTATAGCATAAAGTGATGAAAATAGATGAAACCGGGCAACATTCGCTAGATTTCGAAATTTTTCAATCAAACTCGTCCAATTTTCTAAAATTTCATGAATTTTGGTAAAATTTCCGAAACATCAAAGCTTAGACAGGTTTCAAATGAGATATAGCATCAAGAAAGTACAATTAACGCCCTCTTGGAGTCATTTCGCGCTTATTCTGGGTTAAGAACGGTTTAGAAATACTGAGCATGAAAAGAGTCACTCCTCACCCATGTAGCGAACGGAATAAAGTTATTTGGGTATACCGATAATACTGGACCTATTTTGATACTTTGAAAAACCTATCTTAACTGTTATTCCCAAAATTTAGTATGAAAAGCATTTTTACCATTATATTCGCAGGTACCCTTTCTATTGAAGCTTCTCAAAGAGTTATCAAAATGTTTTGTGGAGCAAATTCATTCTCTTCCAGTACATATATCAAAATACTGTCCATAATATAATATTACACCCGGCTTCTTTCACCTTATTCGATCTTTAATACAAGTATCTGCGCGTGTAAGCTCCATATTGATTGGAAAATGTTATTTCCTTATAAACATGTGAATATTCATATAAAGCTTGAGAGAGAGCTTGAGTTGTGCATAAAAAAGCGTTTACTCAGGCGTGTAATACTTTTTTTTTGCTTCAAAGACCTGTGTAAAATTAAATGTACATACCAGTGTCAAGCGTCGTCAAGTGCGTGCGTACGCTAGGAATGCAATAAATATCATGAAAATCATTAGATTTCATATCAGGCATATGAAATGAATATTGTATTTTCATTATTGGTAAACACGAAGGTCTGGCATTGATACAAAGTTTACACATTATACAGAATTATGCAAACAAAATATTTCATACTTCGTACTTTCCAATACTATAAAAAAGGCAGACACTTTTGATATTTCTAAATCTCAAAAAATCTTATCGTTTTTCGTATGTGGAAGTTTATTAATTACGATCACTATTCCTAACTTTGATTTTTTTAATTATTTTGCATCGGTTATCTATTCCTGTAAATTTTTAGTTGTAGAGTGATTTAATGTTATGATAGTACTATATTACATTAATTATGATCGTGTTATGATAATATTATCATAATATTGTGTTATGACTATACAGTATATTATTGATTATGCTTGGGAATGTCTACTATATTATATATTTCGGTATTAAATAAATTTGAATCTCATAAAGAACATTTAATTTCTATTCTAAAAACTTATATCATTATGAGGATGAAAATTTCGAATTTCTTGAGAGAAAAATGCATGACAAAGGATATATTTATTACTGTATAACGCAAATACGAGTTTGATCCTATATAACTCGTATGATTTGTAGTATGGGAATAGTTTTCATATTGTCATATCACGATTTGCATATAAAAAATACAAAATCTATAATATATAAAATAATATAAATTATCGTTTAAGAATTTTTCTACGAAAATTGTCGATGTTTTTTCTAATTTTAAATAAAAATATTTAAACTTATTTCTTAATCAAGTCAAAATATAGAGAAGTTAATAAAAGAATATCGCTGGTTCACGAATAAAGATTATGTTCTGGAAATATATTTTGATCTAGCCTTTAAAAATAAAACTATGCTGATTATAATTTTCAATTTCTTTAAAATTAAATCCCACACATTAACAAACTAAATCAAATATATTTTGTATTGAATTAGATGAATTCTGAATGTCAATTTGAAAAACTAAAATGAAAGTCATTGAAATTATAAAAAATGCTTCTTTAATTTTACAACTTGTTCATATTCCAATAGAAAGTAAATTCATAAAATGAGTCACGGAAAAGTAATCATAAACTATATAACACTATTCATTTTCTGATATTAATGCGTGATCGATTAATCTACCATCTTAAGCGAGATAGGGAATAGAAAAAATAACTTTGTTAATTATACTCTGTATAGAAAATTTTATTTTATAATATTTATGTAATCTAAGTGAAATAAAAATTATAATTTTGATTCCATCTGAATTTAAAATTATTTTTATTCAATGATTACATGGAAGCAGTACTTGCGATTTATGAACTCGGAAAATTTTGGAATTAGCGAATAATTTATTGTTTATTGGAAATGACGAAAAAATAAATCATAAATTTTTATTGAATAAATTATTGATTACTTAATAATAATAATATAAAAACACATCAACTTATAATAATTAAATAAAAAATATTTCGAAAGATAAGTAAAAGTTCTGAAGATTACGCTGTAAATAATATCTTAATTGTAGATTAGATCGTTGATTTAAAAATAAAATAATTAGAAAGTAATATGTTTTTCTAAAAATAAAAATATTTCTTTCTCGAGTACTGTCCGTTACATCTGTCAGATTTTATTTTATTTTTCAAAAGATGAACTTTTTATGTTTTATATTCATTTTATTTCGTTCAGAAAATAAATCACAGAATACCGAATACAAAATTGATGAATGAAAGAATACAGATTATAGTTTTGTATAGAATTCATATTTTTTTCTATTTTCATTCCTTCAAAAGTTCTGAAGAATATTATATAGCATATACTTGAAAGCATTCATTTTTTTTTTTTTTAAATCTTGTTCTGTTAGAATTTTGAACTATTTCTTTAAAATGTAGTGATTATGGAACACAAATAAATAATGTTAAAATGCCATTAAATTATTAAAAATGCATATATAAGGAAAAAATTTAATCTTTGTGACAAAATTTAATATTTTAATATTGCTTTCTGTATAGCATAAATAAAAATTATAGTAAAACAGTAATAAATTTTATTACTTTCATCATTGGAAAAATACTCACTTCTCCAATGAGCGTATGAATCTTCATTTTCATTTTCATCATAAGTTCGTAAAGAATGAAGACCAAAATCTGTTATTTTTAAAACGAATCTACTGTCTACTACACAATTAGAAGATTTTAGATTCCCATGTGAGCGTATTTCGCTATTATGAAGATATGCCATACCCTGAAGAATAAAAATTATATAAATTATTATAATTAATTCAATTTTAAATCTTATATTAAAAATTTTTGTTAAAATTTACCTTAACAATATCATGCATTAGAGAACATCGAAACATCCAATCGAGTTTTATTTCATCGTTTTCTAAAATATCCTTTGGAGAATTAGGAACATAAAAAAATTAATAATTAAAAGTTATAAATATAAAAATAACTATTTAACATTTAATATTTTTATTTATGCAAAAATGATTTTTGTAAAATTATTTTTTATATAAAAAGTTTACAAAAAATCTACTTTTAATAGATAAAAAATCAATAATGTTAAACTTTTGTTTACTACATAGGCCTAATTTAATTCAAAGTTTTAAGGTATAAAAAAAATTTCACTGATGGAAATAAATATATTAAGATAAAATATAAAGCACAAAGATAAAATGCATCCTATCTATACTTATTTTCTTTATCATTTTGTCTATCAAGCATTATTGAATATGACTACTCTCAATATGCGTGCGAATTGATGATGACTTCACAGACTCAATTGTTGTTAATTATGCTTAACATCATTAAGATATATTCTTAAATATGTTAATATGATCTTGTTTTGTTTTTAATAATCTTGAGAATTTAATTCAAATATATTATTAATTATGTTAATCATAGTCTGGTATTTTTTCTTTAATGAGATTTTTTCGACTAATACGACTAATTAACCGCTTTAAATTTCAATAATTGGATTAATATTCAAGTTTGCTTTCCAAGTAACAGGAGGATAAACAAAAAATATTGAAATTATTGTTACGCATACCTTTCAGTTTATACATATCTAACAAATATGAATAATTGAAAATATTATATATTCAAATAACTTCAAAGGATAAATATGGACAAGAATTTCAAATTTTAATACGGGATACTTTCTGAATATCTAAGAGTTTTCATCAAAGTACAAAACAAATGTTATAAACAAATTTTTCGATACCATGTTTAGTTTCTGAAGAAAAAGATTCTTGAGATATAGATATGATTTGAATATTTTAAATAATTGTTATATAAATTCAAGTTAAATATAACTTTAGATACTACACGCGTAATAAAAATTTTTAAGCAGAAGAATAAAATTATGAAGCTTATGATATAAACTACTGATGTCTAAACAACTGGAGCAGAACGTAAATATTTTAATTAATCTACTTACAGTCACCTTTGTACTTACACTACAAGTAATTGAGTTTTGTAATGTTAACATCATATTTGATATGGATTTATAAAACATATTTTTTTCTAATTATATAATGTGATAAAACATATTCATTTTATTGTACGCATTATCACTTTATTTAAATCGATCTTCAAAATTTATCCATTTAATTTTGTGCAAAATCAATATCAATATATCAAAGAAAATATTTTTTAAGTAACACATGATTTTGCATGAAATATTTTTAATATCGTTATATTAAAAATAACTATTGCGTGTATATATATATACAACAAATTTTTATAAATTGTAAAAATTTTATATAAACTTATATTTAACATATTAGAAAGTTATAATACGTTAAGTATTTTTAGAAATTATATCCCCTATCTTATATAAAATGCCTAAAAATTTCAAAAAATATTCTCTTTTATTTTATGCTTTAACAATACATCTCAAAATTCAAATTATTTTAATTATTTCTCTATTTTTACACGATAAAAAAATCTCAAGAAATCTATAATCGAATATCCAGTATTGAAAAATACAGTAATTGAAAATTAATAAAATTATTCTATAAATATTAAAAATGATAATTTAAATTATCCTCAACATTTCATATACAATAGTTTTATAAGTACAATATATTAATAATATAACAAATCATTATTATTTATGGAAGAAACAGATAGGATATAGTGTGCTTTGTTTTTATGGTTTAACTTATATTTATATTAATATTTTTTCCATTAGTGAACTTTTATTTATATCTTAAATTTTGAATTAAATTATGAATTATAAATAAAATTTATCATCATTTTTAATTTTTCATTCATTCAACAGAGTTTAGTAAAATTATTTTCATATGATTTTAAGTTCAGTATTAAGCTGAGATTAGGCAATATTTCATTAAAATTGCTGATATTAGAATATCAGCAAGTATATAACTTCTGATAATATTATCATATCAGTAATTTTCATATTTTATACTTTATCTACAAATTAAACTATTGCACCTCATAACAGATGCGATAGTTAATTTATAATAAAGTTTATCAATCAAGCAAATATCTTGTAAGTATAGTATCACTATTAAGATAATAAATTGTTGGTTTCGAAAACTTCAAAAGAGTCAAATTTAGATAAAAACATATACAACTTATATAAAAATAAACTTATATAAATCTATTTAACGGAAAGTTACACAATACGTATAATACTACGATATTGAATGTTTAAGTTTTCTATGTAACTTGTATAGCTTTTAAATTGATAAATCTAAAATGTAAATTTTATACTGTAGCAAATAATATTTCATTAAAAGCATTAATCTGTATAAAGAGATATATATAGAGTCTAAGTTTATTTCATTTATGTCAGAATTATAATCATAATAACCAGATTTCATCTGATTAGAACATACATAAAATTATTTATTCATTATAAAAAATAGAAATAATTTTTAGTAATAAGTTTTTGATTTTATAATATAATAAACAGTTTCGAAAAATCCATCTTAAACTATAAAATTCAAATTATTCTGAGACGCATATTCCACTCAAAATATCAAAGTACAGTATGCGAAAAAGGCAGAGATATAAAATCCAAATTTGTAATTTCCATTTTTTTTTATTTTATTCTTTAATTTTTCGTTATTAATAAAATATAAAAGAATATATTATGCTATATTTAATTTAAATACGTATTTTTTATTTTATAGTTTTTCAATCACAGTATGGATAAATACGAGAACTAAATTATTAAGTTTTCCATGTAAAAATTATTCAAATTCGCTTAATTCTAAAATCAAAATACAGTAATACATTTTATTTTCTTATTAGATTTTTGCAAATTTCAAGCCATTATGACAAAATTTTTCAATGATAAAAATTTTATCATCCGCTTTAATAAAATTTTGGGAAATTTTAACACAGACAATTTCTTATAACAATGTTTCTGTAATAATTTTAATAGTTTATAATAATCCATTTAAGATAGTGTAAGTCCAATTAATTTATGTTTTTATCATATAATTATTATTGATTTAAAATATTTTCTTAATTTAAAGTAAAATTATACGTTTATTAATAAGATATATGCATCTTAATGATTTTATATTAAATTTGGATTAAAGATATTTTATTTTGATATCTATACAAATTAACAATAACTCTTCCGTAATTAAAAAGATATGCTTAATTTTTATGGATGATTTGGTCATAAATGTTGTAAACGAATATCTATAAGTAAACAATGAATGGATTATTAACTAAATATTACTAGATTATATTGAAAAACGCTTGCCTTTGTTTTAATTATTAGATTGAAAACAGCTCATTTTAGGCAACTTAAAAGCTTATTCAAACTGAGAAATGAGAATTGGATGTGAAACGAGAAAGCAAAGAGATACAAACTAATCTTTTAATTAATTAACAAAATTATTCTGAAACAAATATTTATTATTAAGATGATAGGTCTGTTATCAGAAAATATCAAAAGTAAATGTCGTTTTTATTATTAAGCTTTAAAATGATGTAAAAGATAAATCATTTGCTAATTTTAATCAAATATATACTTTCCATTTGAATCAACAACACTCTTCCAACCGTTATGAAAACTTTAAAAATTCGTGTTTAGATAAGTGGAGACATGTTTGAACAAAGTATACTATAAAAAGATATTACTTTGATCTGAGAAGTTTAACTATTCGTGTTTGAATATATGGAAACTATTGCTGCTAAATTAATATTTAAAATAAACTCTGTATAGTTTTAAGAAATTAGAATTCTGTTCCAGGGTAAATAAAATTTTAAAAATTAGCTAAATATGCAATATATTACTATTTATATTTCTATATATTAAATATTAATAAAAAATGTTCTAGAGCAAGTATTCTTTAAAACAATTAAAGAAAAAATTAAAATATGTTAAGTACTTATGTTATTTTAATATCTACAATATAGAATTTTCCTTTATTAATTAAATCATTAAAATCGATTTTTGGATTACTTATTTATTACTATTATTTTAATTTTAAGAAATGATGTATATAACAATATTTGGAACTTATTGATCAACCGAATGCATTTCTTTTTCATCAAATGTCACCTGGTCAGGTGTTAACGACGTCTATACAATTCATCGACTCGATGCCATTTTTGTCAAATCTCAGCAGAACAGGATTTTGAAAACCTGCTGAGCGTATTAAAAGTAATATAAAAAAATATAAATAACAGCGTCAGATATTTTTTCAATAAGAAATAAGGTGAATTATTGAATAAATTATGAAAGGACATTAATTATATTTATCAGAATTTTAAAAATATGACTGAAAATATAATCAAATTCGTTTATGTTATGTATTTTGAACAAAATACAAATGCGTGAGATAATAATTAGTCTATATATACAAGGACAATTGGAATTATTTGAATTATATTAATTAAGAATGTGCTGTTATAACTTCTAACTATAACAGTGATAAATTGTAAATGGTAAGTATTGATTTCATTCGATACGTTAAATGTTTTGAAACCCGTAGCGCTTTAAAATATTTATAAATATTTTAAAGAGCATACAGGTCTCATTGCAAATAAGGAATCTACATATTTCTCATTAACTTCTTGACACTATTTCATAATTAAATAATTTTAAACTTTTAAAATAGAAGAATTAAAATGTTAGATAACCTGAGACAATATATTTTCAGCAATTATACTATAGTCATTTTTATTATTTATAAAATGAATAAGTGAGCAGGAAATCACAGTATTCTGCTTCCGATAATCAGTACAATATTTATGTGGCATAAATAAATATTTAAGGAAATCATTTCTTAAAATAAATAAATATTGTACATTTTCTCATACGTTAAATAAACTAGTTTATAATTAAGACGTGTTGCAGAATTTTTTCTAAATTAATCAAAAAGCCAAAATTATCTATCTGTAAAGCAAACAATATTTGTGTTCTGTACTTATTAATATAGGCTATATTTGTTTCATTATATTTTGTAAAAAATGAATATTTATGTGAAAGGCTATGGGGATATATATATATAAATATATTTAATATTGATAAATGATCCTTAACTTTTATATCACTAGAAACTTGATCTCAATAAAGTTCAATTTTCTTTCGTCAAAGTATTTAACTCTTAAGCGATGGTCGCCCGGTCACCCATTACAAATATTTCATTATGTATGAAAAGTTTTATATTATGATTGATGATGATGCCAACATTCTGACATTACACGTAATTTAACACGTTTTTAATAAGGTTATTTATAGATTGAACCACTCTAATTGTTATCTTGTCTTGTTTCAACGCCACAAAAACCGATAGAACAGACTACTCTTTGGCCTTGGTATGAATTTGTCATAATGACATATCCTAATTGGGAATTTTCTAATTAATTGTAAAATTTAAATTTTGAAATTTGGTAGCGTTTTTTTATTTTATAAGTATTTTTATGATAGTTAAAAACAAGAAAAAAAAAGATGTTCTAAATTTGAAAAAAGGAAAAAAATTAAGCGTTAAATTTTACACATCCTATGGACGATCCATTAATAACGGAACATTTTTTTTCTGTATTTTTAGCTTACTTTATTTTCTTATATTACTTTATTTATATTGAAATAGATATATATTTTTAAATTGAAATATATTAATTAAATTTCAAGATCAAATAAATGGACACATATATTGATTAGAAATATTCTTTTAAAGCGGTAATATTATTTTAAAATCAAATATTGCTAGTTATATTTATCCGATACGTGTTTTATTCTAATATGAATAAATGTTGATGGAATTAATGAGAAAAGAAACTGAAAGACAAGGAAAATAAATTTTTGATTTTTCAGAATTTGAGTTTTCAATAATAAGAACTGAATATTGAGAATTTAATATTCAGCAATTTCTTCATTTTTTTATAGTACTTGTACTTGAATATTCAAATGATTTTTTTTTTGATTATCCGTGTAATATTTTAAAAAATCATGAGATTGCTTACAGATTTAAAACATTTTCCGATGCTGGAAAATAATTTTGGACTGGAAAAAAAGGAATTTTTTTAAAAATATACATGTATAATATTAAAAATTAATTAATAAATAAAAATAGATAAAATTTCTTTTAAAGGACTATTTAATTTTAACTGAAGGGTTAAAAAGTATAGTTAAAATTATCATTGGAGTGGTTCATTAGTTCATCTTTATGTTGAATATCAATGATTAAGAGAATTTGATGAATCTAGATGATAACAGTAACGTTTTATATTCTTTATGGATGTATAATATTTTAAAATGTAATCAAATAAAAATTTAAGTTGAAGTTTGGATTAAAAATATTCTTCATCTGAAAGTGTGATAGAAGAATTTGACTCCATAAGAGATATGGGCGGCCCATGGTGGACAATGGAATGTCATTTTTTTTTTTTATCTAAATACTATATGAATAAGTTAAGTACTACAGATGACTTTTAAAGAAATGTGTCATTAAATGTCAGAATTGTTATATAAGAAAATATTAATTTTATAATTGAAATAATAGATTAATATAAATTTGAATCAAAAAGATTAATATAAATTTGAATCTAAATTAAATTATTTTTCAGCAGAAAAATAAATAAACAAATTTACAAAGATTAATATTAAAAATGTCTAGGGGACACTATATGGTAGTTTCTGGCTTACAAAAAAATTTGATCAACTTGAAACAAGAAAGTACTAATCAAAGCAGATAAAGTTATAATGCAGAATTGCAAAAAAATGCATGAAAATACATTAGCACACAATATATTTTCATGCATTTTTTTTTAAATTTCATTATTTTTCATAAGTACATATTCTATATGCTTATTAGGCAAGTTTTAATTAAGCTGCAATATTATATATAGGATATGCTGTATTTAATAGCAACCACTTTTAGATCCCTTCAAAGATTGGTTAACACTCATGATAGAATCACCCTTTTGGTTGAAAGATGAGATTCAATAAGCTGGACCCAGACCTCCTGAAAAACTGGAGATGTGGAACCCAGAATTAAACCCAAAAAGCTAGAGTTGTGGGACTTAGAATTGAATCTGGATCATTCAAGATGATAAACAATTGTTTTACTAGGAAGCTTTCAACTGATTTATGTGCTTATTCTTTTAATATAACTTATCTTTATATTGTCTTTGTGATATCATACTACTGTATAGAGTATTCTTCAACATACATATGTTTTGACCAGAAGTGTAATGAGGCTATGGTCAATTTATAGTATATATTTATATTTAATTATATGTATTGTATATTTTGTTTCATCTTGTTTTATTGTAGCCTCGGCCATAGGTGCAAAAATTGAGGTTTTTAACTAATGAATTATATTATTAAAAAACGTTTTTAAAAAAATTGAAAATGATAGAGACATAAAAAATGAAGATGAACTTGATGTTAAAAATTTAAGAGAGCAAAGTTATGATAATGCAGCAAATATATCAGGCAAATACAATGGTAAGCAGGCTTTCATAATGAAAGTTAATAATTTAGCTACATTTTTACCCTATGCTGCACATTTGCTTAATCTTGGAGTTCAAGCTGCAAATATAAATTCTGCTTAGAAATGAAAAATTTTTTAGAATAATTCAAAAAGTATTTAATTTTTTTGTTTTTTCAACTTGAAAATGGGAAAAAATAATATCTATATTAAAAATAACTTTAAAAAGTCATAATGACACATGATAGAGTTCTAAATTAAATTGTTTATCTGCACTAAAAAACAATTTAAAGAGGTATTAAATATTGTTACTAATATATCATATGATCCATCTCTTGGTACAGATAGCATTAGTGGTGCAAAAAGAATTTTGTTTCATCTTGTTTTATAATTTTGTTTTTATGCTGTTTATGTGAGAAAAAAATTTATACAGATAAATGCAATAAATTTACAACTATAAACGAGACCAAGATATTTGTCGAACATCCATTCAGAAGAATGAATGATCAAATATCTTGGTCTCTTGTTTGCAGTTGTCTGTGTCTAAAATAATTTATTAATCCATTCAGAAGAATGGATTGGTAAATTATCTCAGAGATTTCAAAAACAATGGTTTTCAAGCAATTAACATCAGTTGAGTGACAGCAAAAGTGTCAAGATCTACATATTGAATCTAAAATGACTGAAAAACAGAAAACGAATTTAAAATTGTTGTCAAGTAATTCAAATATGATTATTACTGCTGAACAAGAACTAAATCAGTTATTTTTAGTTGTCATCAACATAATTATTTTGCAACTTACTGACTACTTTGAGAGCATTCATACAATATCATTGCTTTTTTATTTCATAACGGGAAAAGGTTTAGTTTCATTAACTTTAGAAGATTTGACAAAACCTGCCTAAGATTGTGGAATAAACCATCTATGTAAGTCAAGGAATTTTTGTATTTCATCACAATAAATTAAACACCAGATTATTAATATTTCATCACAATGTATATCATCAATAAAGCACCACAATAAAATTGTTAGAATTTTGATTATCAGTAATAGATATGGAAATTATAAGCCATAGAATTATAAGCCAATAGAATGTAAGAATAACATACTCTAGATAGAAAAATTGAAAGCATAGTCCTCATTAAATTGTTTTACTTCTATTTATCTTTTTAATTTATATAATATGATATAGTACAGGCATTCCTTGAGTTATAAACTTAATTCGTATATAAGTTCTGTTTGTAATTCTGGAACTATTGTTATGTGGCACTCAACCATTCAGGGCTGATCCTAGTGGGGAGCAAGGTGGTGCATGGCATGTGGGCGGCCAAATTTAAGGGCAGCGAAACAATTATCAATCAACATAGGAAAAATAAAGACCTGAGCTAAATGTAACACAAACTTTCAGTAAACAATACTCTAACCCCTAACTGGCCTGCTTGTACATAGTAGGCCTAATCACCCGCTACTGTGATATCATCAGCGCGTAAAAAAGGGTGACTAATTTTAATTTGCACGTGAGCGGCTGACAGTCTAGGATCAGAGCTGCAACCATTACATATAATATATTTTATAATGTATTTCATAGTTGAACCAATTAGGAGTTTATTTCTAAGATATGAATAAAAATTTCCAATTATAAAGTAAGGACTTTTAATGTACTTTTTAATTTCCATATATTTTATATGGAAATTATAAAATATTATAATTTATTGTTATCTATGTATATAGAGAGTTTTTCTTGAAACTGAACAGTCTGATTTTTGGCATTGAGCCAATTCTGATGCATATATCACATCAGGAATTGCTGGCTATGAAAATTTATTTTATATTTTTAATTCTAACAGTCATACGTTTGAACGTATGGCCATTAGAATTAAAAATATGATTCAAATCGGTGAACGTTTTCAACGGTTATGCCCATGAGAAGAGTTTGCCAACCCCAGAAAAGCAGGAGATGGCCATAAGTGGCCGAGGAACAGTCAGTTTTGGACCAGTGGTCAAGAGGATAAGTTCTGTCGATTACCAGTGCACTCAAGGGTATTTATTAAGTTCTTTTAGTTTCTTAACTGTAATTAAAGTTCTGTTTTATAATTTATTAGTGTATCTTTATTTACAGGAATATTTTACCTCACAATATGATTTTCTTTCACATGACAATAATCTTCTTCTCTATTTATATAGAGGGTATGGCCCATAATATACGTATAACTAGCACTATGGCAGGAGGGAGAAATAAGTACACTTCATTAAAAGTTAAGGTAGAGCTTTCGATTTATTTACAGTCTTTGTCAGCTTTCATTAACAACAGAACTATAATTTCTAAAGAATGTAATTAAACATATAGTTTTCTAAGGAATACATTTAAAATTCAAAACTAACGAATGACTATTCTAATTTATATTACAATACAAATAAATAAATAAAATATTA
>WUQG02416705.1:0-15621 GCA_011317285.2 Androctonus mauritanicus | reverse complement strand
AATACGCTCCTGAAATTCATGCCGGAATACTGAAGAATCCGGATTTTCGGTTGCCGGATTTTTGAATGTCAACCTGTTGTATAATTTAAATGGTAAATGGATTGAGAATTTACACTTTCAAAATTGATTAATAGATAAACATTTAGTGTAGAACAGTGTAATATATTAATCTGAACTATTTTCACACTTTCTTTAAGAAGGTAAAGTATCATTTATATTTTTTTTAGTGCTCCTAATTTTTATATTAGAGAAATGCACTAGTTAATACTGAGGAAGGATTGTTAGAAATATAAAAAAGAAGTACAGGAAACAGAAGTGATATCCTCCAATAACTCTTTTTTCAATTATAATTCTGTATCAATAGATTTATTGTAAAAAACTGCACTTAATATCACACGAAACCATTGAACAATAAAGGAAATTATCACTACTTACACGAATATTGGCTAATAAAATTGTTTGATAACAATGCTAAAATTACTGCCAAGATTAAACGATTTGAATCTTTTAACAATATCCTAAAGACCATTTAATTTGATATAACAAACACTGAAATATAGAATAAATTTTATACGTAGCAATTGACATAAAGATTTTATTGGATAAATATGAAAAAATTCTCACGCTTTATAAAAACAGAATGTTCTAAATTATAATTAAAATAATTGCAGTTTTCTTATTAAGAGTTTCATGTATGTATTAGTTATAATTCTTGAGATATATATATAATTAATTAAAATTGATATATTTTATTTCCTACTATAATTTCAGTTTTTATATGTCTACTTTCCACAGTTAATGAAGATAACTTTTTCAGCAGAATATCTTAATCAACTTTGGATCAGCATGCAGTTCAATACATCTTTAGTCAAAGTTTACTACTTAATGAAAGGAAAAAAAAAGAGGAAATGGACTATAAAAAATCACGACCTTATCAAGTTCCTTTCCTCATCTATAAACGAATCTCAGAATAACTTTCTATGGAACTCCACCCTTCAATCGTGCTAGAGATTACCACGAAAGTTACACCCTTGGCCCGAACGCAATCCTATGAAGAGTCTGTTTCGATCATCTCGAATTAAACGTTTCGAAAAATATCTTTTGAAAAAAATAGAAACCGGGTTAAGAACAGAAATATATCAGAGGAAAATAAGGAAACTCAGACTAGACCCAAAATTGATTTTTATCTGCGACTAGGAGAAATATTGTTGTGGATAGTTACGGCCACTGGTCCGACCTGTTTGTGGTGAACCTGAGATACTCTGATGTGATAAGAATAACAGAGATCTGGGTGGAGTGGAGTGATGGATATAGCCCTATCCTTTGACTGAACACCAGCTGCAATTGACATCGAATGAGGTTTCTTGTTACAGTCACCCAGACAATTTTCTTCAACGGCAAAACAAAATTTGTGTAACAACAGTTTGACTCCTACTTTGACACGTTTAATAAGTTTTTTGATAAAATAATATGATTTATTAAATTACAAAAGTGACAGAAAATAATTAATTGATCTTTCTGTTCTGATAAAATATAATTATTTTTTAGAAAAGCGTTTCTCGAACATTTTTTTTTCTGGTTCCTCTATTGAATAAATTTTTTAATTTTTTTTCTGACACTTTATTTTCTGTTACTATGAAATAAATTTTATTGCTAGAATAATATTTTTTTTTAAGTGATATGTATGTCATAATGAAAAAATATATATATTGTAGCTTAAAATTATTTCTACAACATTTAAGACTTCGCGCCTCTATATAACACGTTGCAGTTCTTACTGGTTAGTAGTGCAGCCTACGGTTTAAGAAACACTTGTCTAAAGTAATATGGTACTTAAAAAGTCTAGAGAAAAAGAGTTTTAAATTGCTGGAAGGTAAAAAAAAAAGATTTTAAAAAAGTCATTATTATTATTCTATTTTTAACAAAATAAGATCGATTCTAATTTTAAAAATTTAACTAATTTAGAAAACAAAATGTGGGTAAATTTAATTTCCGTTAACAACTCGATGCGTAATTGCTGTTAGGTAAAAATAATTCGATAAAAATGCTATTTATTGCATTTTTAAAATAGAAATGGGAAATTATATATATTTAACATTTATCGATATTAATTAATTTAAAATATATCTATAATTTTTTTTTTTTTTTAAATTACTGCTAATGATCATTTCTACTTTTCTGTTTAAAAATCTCTCTTTCAGTTTAACGAAAACAAAGATAAACACGGTAGTTTAATTAATCGATAATCTATAAATTATTTATTGATAACTAACTAAAAAATTAATCAGCAATAACTGATAAACAATTCCATTTAAATGTTAGCAGCACTTTAAGAGAAGGAAAATTTATTACAGCTACTAATTGTTCTGTATGTTACTTGTTTGATATTTGCGTTAAATCGGGTCAAATTTCTTCTATAATAACTTAAAAAAAATTGCTTTTATCTGAGAAATTTGCATCAAAATTAGAATTTAGGTTGATCCTAGAAGACTTACTCTTTAGGTACAGACCATACTGCGATAAAGGAAGGAAAATTCTTTAAGAGATTTTTAGATTGTAAAATTTAACCGAGATTTTTATTCTGTGAATAACCTCAAATTAGAATCTAGATTATGCAGACGACTGTTTATATTATTAGCTGTCTTAATGATTATATTTATTTTCGATATAAAAAAAAAATATATTATAAATCGGATAATTTATGTGCTAAGTTATTAACCTAGTCACGCAGTCTGAACAGTATTACGTCACTTACGTTTCTGACATCAAAATGAGACATTTGTTATTCTTTATCTTAAAGACGAGTTGCACAAGTGATACTCCATGTAACGACGGAACCAGTTACCGCATAATGAGTTCTCCAAGCCGTAACAGAAGACTAAATTGCAGATAAAGATTAACGGAAATGAGGTTCCTGAAAATGCGCATTTACTTATTTGTTAAAACTCTTGCGAATTCTCTGTATAATTCGGTATTTAAACGCGTTTTCAATCTGTGAAGAACGATTATCAAGTTTCTTCTGAAAAACGGGAATTGCATTCGGTTTTTAAACAATTTTTATTGATTAAAAAATTTTATAATCATTACGATTAATAAAATCAATACCTGTTGCATTGCATTAATATTCTACTTGCGTTCTAAAAATCGTATTAACAAAGAAGAAATAATTATGCAAAAATGAAATACGTTATTGATACATCTTAAGAATTTGTTATTAATCGAAACTTATGATGTTATTTAATGTCAATTTTTTATGAGTGGTTAAAATTTCAAATCCCAAGAAAATAGTCGGTATATGAATATCCTATATGCATAGTACCGAGGACCTTTTTTGCGCCTGCGCAGATTTCGGCTGGCTTTCCTCTCTGACAAAAGAAGTGGACAGGGAAGCAAACAGGTCTCAGAAAATTATACACTTGAAGATGCAGTGAAATTTGACCCACTGGAACAATTATTAAAATTATTCTAGAATGGTTTAAACGGCTGTACGAATAAAATCGTCATATTTATCCATTGTTTTCAGTCGTCTTTAAAAAATGGAAATAGGATTAAAAGTATTGTAGAATCGTAAGAAAGGCAAATGCTAGTCTGTCGTAAAAGAAATTAAACACAAAATACCTTTTAATCACTACTGGGATAATGAGTTCTGTTTTTTTTTATAGTGATGAAGCTGATAAATTAGTTTCTGTATCCAACATCAAAATAATGAAAGATAATACACTTACCATGCTTCTTCTGAGCTTGGCTAGCAGTTCGTCCATCCTAGGATGATACTGCTTACTTGACTTGGGGCTGTTATCGCTCATTTTGCACCTTTCACAGTTTTCACACCTGCGTCATCAGCGTTCGGAGCATCCAGCTAATTTTCCAAGCCCGCGGGGTGATCGACTTCCTCCTACATGGCTGCCGGATGAAAGGAGCGACCGGCTTAGTCTGTCTAACCAGCCAATGGCCGTCGTATCCAGATCTACTCGAAGTGCAAATAATACGAGATCATGTTGTTCGCTTGGAAAACATTTTCCTAATTTATAAGCCGATATCCATTCAGACGCTTTTTCTTCCTTCATGGAGCCAACTAACTCGATTCTCGCTTAGTTCAACATCCAGTGTCAAAGCTGACGCATAGGGGTAGTGCGCAAGCGCACCAGAGCGCTGTGATCGCTACCGAAATCTTCTATCGGTGACGTAAGACCATACGCCAAGCTTTTCACCCAGACTGGACTTTTCCCTTGTTATTTTACAAGCGCTATGCTGGGCAGCCATGGCTCTGATAACAGAACTCTTTTCCTCGACGTAAGTGAAAGTATAACTGCAATCAATAGAAATCGATGTTTCGTTTTTAAGAGAAACGACGCTTTATTTTCTTTACTAATCGATTTTCGCGCTAATTATTTGTTTTTATCTTCCTTAAACAAGACCGTAAACAGATTTTTTTTGATCATTTACGCGTGCGTTTTATAAATGAACGGATGGAATCTGATAATACACTGTTTACGTTCTTCCATGTGGAGTATTCGGTTAACAATCTATATACGTTTTCGTTTCACTCTAATTCTAGTCACGAAAACCCACGAACTCCCCATTTTTATCATTAAACTCAACTCACAGTAAATGTGGGTTGATTTGATTGGGATCGATATCATCCGGGTGATTTCTGTCGCGACTCTGATCTCACGATCTCTCGACGCATCAATCGATTCGTGACGGAAGTTCTTTCTTTTCCACCCTTGCCCAACGGAAATGCTGGGGTCGGTTGGGAACGACCTTCGTCCTTCTCCGATTGCCTTTCTCAGTTCATCGCCCGTTATCTAGATTGCTTCCAGTTTCTTTGGTCTCCGCTTTTTGTCAAGCTTATCTCTATTTTATGATGGATTTCTACTTCATGCACTCGACTCCCACAAATTTTTCACGCCAGTTTTATTTATTCGTGCAGAGATACATACCAATTGGTAAAAAAAAAAAACAACAATAAAAACTCTGTAAACATAAATGATTTACAGATAAAATTTTCTCTACTTTACTCTGTAATGCTAAAAAAAAAATAGAATCCAAGTTGATGATTAATTACAGTTTTTGATAATTCTATGAATTTTGATATTATATAATACGAAGGTAATAAAATAATTACAATATTTTTCAAGTCTAATTTGAATAATTGCTTTTCATGTAATATATACAAAATAATTTAGATTAATTAAACTTAATTTTGTTAACTTAATTGAGTATAATTAATTTATTATTAAGTTATATATTGCATTTTAAAAATTTTTTACTACATATTCATTTCTTCATCAAAAGAACCCCTTTTTAAATAAAAGCATATTTTTTAAAAATTTAAATTTTATTACAGAGACATTTTTATATATTTTATACACATTTTATGTTTACGAACGTATAAAATTTAAATCGATAATAAATTAACAAATAATATGATATAAAGTAGCAATACAAACGTTCATTATATTGGATAGGTCGTCTATCGTTACATCGATATATCGACAATATATTTTTATCCTTTCTAAGAAAACATCGGGTGAAGTTAGAAATTTTATTGAGATTTATGAAAAAAATAACTTTAACAAAAATTTATCTCTTCTGTTTCCAAGATTATATTTGTTTTATAATGTATCCATGATTTATTTCTAATAAATTTATGTAATACAGTATATAAAATAATAGAGATGTTTCTGTTGATTCTATTCACATTCTTTTTTTTTTATTGGCATTATATATGCCAAAAGAATTCTTTGGTATGGGAACTGTGTTAATATACTTTATAAAATGCTATTAAATTGCACGGTATACATCCACTGGACCGTATACATTCCAAACGTGCCTAGACTGACCTTTAGCCGATACATCTAAACCTCATCTCTCTTATCGTTTTTATTTTATTTATTTATTTTTTTTTACGTCAGTCAGGCTTTATCTTCTATACTTTCTTTATTGGAATTTCTGTGATATTCGGCGAAAATAATTTAATCGAGACTAGTAAATTATGTAAAGGTTCGGCAACTAAACTTTTACATAATTTACTAGCCTTGATTAAACTATCTATTGCTTTCTTATTCCTATTTATTTTCTTTACGTCTAGTCAATAAAATTAAATAAAATTATGCATACTTTATTAAGATTAACGTCTTATTTTAGTATAAATTAATTTATAGGCGTCTAAATTTGTTAACGGAACAAATAAAAAAAAAAAAAAATGTTGACTACAATCTATAATTTCGTTTTGCCACAGGTTAATGAAGCATTAAATAATTTAATTAATTTATTATAATATTTTTCTTTGAGTCGATACTTACTTCTTGATTATTAAAAGTTTTATTATTTATGTTTTATTTTAGCAATGGTTCTGATGAAGCAATTACTAATACGTTAATGCCTAATAAAATATGAATTTAAAATAAAATTAGAATATAAACATTAAAGCAAAGTTGACTACGTATCTCAGACAGCATGTAATTAGAGGATACTTGAGGCATTTCATTAAAATTCTTGCTCTCTATAATTATGGACAAAACTATTTTTAGATGGCTTATGAATTTCGGCGATATCATTATGTTTGTCATTAATTAAGCTGACGGAGAATGTAGTAATGTTAATGAAATGCTTGGTGCTCTCTTTATTACCTGTTGTTCGAAATAATTCCACTTTACACGATATTTAAAGTGGTCTCGTTAATAAATAATTGAATACGTTCGAATAAATCATTCCAATAGCCTTAAATAATTTTGGATTTTCGACAAAGGAAGTGAAATTTAAATATAGAAAGCGTACTAGTAAAGAAATTTTGGTGACATGAAAATTGGTTCCCAAAATCTATTCCATAAATTTCGTTCTACTGACCGATTGAAAAAGTTATATACGGTTGCAAGGTGAATATTTGATCAATTTTCAGTCGGTAGATGAAGATTTTTCTCTGAAAATAATTTGTGAACTCATTGACAACCAATGGTTTTATATGCATTGATCATATATGCCTAGTCTATAGAATAGGATTTAGAGGTATGATTAAGTTTTATACTATCTAACTTACAGTTGTTATAACAGAAAAATTTTTAATTTTTCTGTTAAAAAATTTTTAATATTTTAAAATATTAAATATTTGTGAAGTAATAAAACATCGTTTCCTTAAAATTAACTGGAACTTTTATTATCTATCTCATTTATCAATAATTATAGAAATAATAAAAGATGAAACATAGCGAAATAGATTCAACATAATTTGAAATTTTTAAAGAATTAATTATAGTCTAATTTTCCTTTCAAATATAATTTATAACGAAATATATCAATTTATCATTTTGTGATTAATTATTAATTCAATAAAACAAGATTAATTCAATAAATATAGAATATATTAGCAAAAAATTAGAATGATGTTTGAACTTTCACATTGATTATGTCCGTTTGCGCTTTCGAATTTATTGTCTGTTTACATGTTAATTACATGTAAACACAGATATAATAAATTTTTGATATTTGTGATTACAATCTCGTTCGAGTCAATTAATTTATGGAAGATATATAAGAGAAAATGATATATTTAAACTAAAAAATAATTGCCAAATTTATTCAATTTCTCACTTATAACGAACCTTTTATCGTTTATATCTTTAATGATATTATCAGTCAATTTGAAAATTCGATCAGAATGAAGATATGTTTCAAACTAATTATTCAGTCGTTCAGATTAAAAATAAAAAATAAATTAAAAACAATCGTATAGTTAAGGAATTATCGATAGAAAAATTTTTCTATCGAATATTATTTTTCGTGACAACTTGTCTTCTGTTATTTTTATTATTGCCACGATAAAAATTATCATTACTCTTAGCAATTTGAATTTATATTAAATATATTATTGTATTCTGCATAATTAAAAATTAATTAATTTACTTACAAATTGTTATAGTTGTTTTACAACAATTATAAAATTTAGTTTTGAAATAAATGTTTGATCGAATAAATTAAACAATTATCCAAAAATTAAAGATTAATCATTTTTATTAAATTCAGTTTGTTTATTTTATTTAAACGTATAAAAATATGATCAATAATTTTGTATGAATAAAAATTTATATCAAAGTAGGTGTCAGGTTATTTTTTGCCTACAATTTAATTAAGATCACATATTTATTTTATTATAAATTAATTCATAGATTTCTGCAAGCAGTTTCTTCCTGATATCACTGCAATACTTAGTTTTTAAAATGGTATACTATATCTTGATTTAGAGTATCCTATCCTCTTTTAACAAAATGCCTTTATTTTCGGCAAGTCTTGTTCTTAAACTGTTCTATGTACTGTATGTTTATTTCTTTATATTTTGATTTCAAATATGTAATTTGATATGGTTAATTAAAGAAAATAAATATTTTAATGAACTACAATAAAATTAATTCATTCTAAAGATGATCTACATCAACTGGATTATTTAATTAACCAAATATAAACAAGCAATTCTTGAATGAACTAATTGCCTATTTTCCGTATGTTGCCGCTATTTCGTAATGATTGAAAATTACATACGAATAGCATATTCACTCAGTTTAAATTTTATAAAAAAAATGTATCTATCCAAAATTACTAAGAGAAAACTTCAAAAGTTTCAACATCTGCTATTTTTAAACGGGCTAAAGATAGAAGGTCAGGTAGGATATCTTTAATCGTTGTCTGTCGCCATCATCTTTTGATTTTCATAAAAATTCACAGATTAATTCAAATTAAGAGAGATTCAGAATTTTGAAAGCTAAAATTATTAGATTGAAAAACAAGACAGCGAGATTTCTTTTAATATTTATAAAAATCACATTGAATTTCAAAAAAAAATATATACTAATTAACTCAAAAATTAGTGGGAACATACAATAGAGGAACAGATAAAACAATATTGTTATAAACTATTTTTCTTTTTAAAGCTTACATTCAAACTGGATACTTTAAAAAACTGAAAGTAGACGAAAAATTAAATATTTTTTTTTATATTTCGAAAAATAAAATTTATCTTAAATCATATTTCTAGTTATTAAAAAAATTCATTCATAAATATTGAATTAAAATAATAAGTAAGATGGCTCCAAAATTTTCTATAAATGTAAAAAAAATAAATCCATGGGAGATCTAATTCTATCAAATTCAAGACAAATTTATTAACAGTTTGCAATTTTAATTAACATTTTATTAATAGTTTTTAAAATTATCGTATTTGTCAGCTTATAACATGCTGCGGCGTGGAAGACACCCTCTAATTTTGGAACAGTAAATTTGAAAAAAAAGTTTAAAAAATTATTGTTGATTCAGAGGAAATTTAAGATTCAATAAAGTAAAAACAGAGGAAATTTAAGATTCAATAAAGTAAAACCCAAAAGCCTATAAAGAAAGTTTTTTCTCTTATTATTTTAATATACTCAACATCATAGTCATTATTGATATGATAAAAAAATCATCATTATTCTCATCATCATTGATTAAGGCTCACATGTTTAACCGGAATTCTCTTGTTAGCCCAATTATTACTGAAAAGTGATTATTACTATCATTACAACTATGTAAACTATTCTTTAACATGTTTATCATAAGGTGCACTAGGCGCGCCTCTAGAGTTTCTAATGTTCAGGTGCTCCAAAATTTATTTCTTATTTAATTTAAAAACAATGGAAACTCCTGAAATCCCTTAAGATCTCGTAAAATATAACAGGCTGTTGAAACTATCTCTTAATTATATTTTGCCACTTATTCGATTTCCAATCTTTCGCATGTTGGTGAATTTGTAATACAGTAAAGTATAAAAGTGAAAATGACTTCGTATTTAAAAAGTATAGTTTTTTCGAAAATGCAGCCATAAATGCGATTTTTTTTTCTCTCTCCAGACTTTCGATTTAGAATTTAATCTTGTAATCTACTGTTTGATTTATGCTACAGTCAACAATAGTGGAAATATCCTGGTCATAATTATACTTTAATTCAGAGATCTCTAGGGAACTGTGTAATTAGCGAAATCCACTGAAACTTAAAAATTAAGTAAAAGAAAATATGCAAAAGAAAGATTCTTTCTTTTTACTTCTTTCTTTTTGTTTTTACTTAATTCTTTTGTGTCAGGAGTAATTTGTGCTGCACTGTAATTTGCTATTGATCGGTAGAATAATTCGGTACTGTAATTTATTTCGAAATTACAATATGTTCAAATTATCATGTTTTTAAGAAATCTAAAGAATCATATAATAATACTTCTCATATTGAGTATGATACTAGAAATTCTTAGAGTTTTCATGATACCGATAGCTCTTAATGAAGATAATTCCATAAAAAAAATTTTTATTCAAAAATTTGTGAGACTGTTTCTATTGTATTCCTTAATGATGAAATTTTAGCATGATTGTTTCTGATCTTCCGAAATACAAATTTTTTAACAGTGGTTATCAATAACATTTTTCTCTATCCATGAAAATATGATAATTTTTTATGCCATTGTATATATTTTTTTATTCGATTTAGAGTTTTAAGCGATTTAATTTTTTAACGATTTTTTAATGGTCTCTCAATAAAATTGGTTCTTTTTGTTAACAGATGACGCCACTTTCCATTCTGTAGATTATAGTAAGTACTAAGTGGCAGAGCGAAACAAATCCTACCATAGGTTCCCATCCTCAGAAGGGTCAATTGGAATATGGAAGATGAGGATCAATAAGCCCATTTCTTGGAAAATTTATTCATGGGGCGGATCCTATGAATAAATTTCCCAAAGAATGGGATTTGGGATCAGCTGGATTGAAACCAGGGTATAAAACCGAAACATTTCCACGAGAATAATCCAATCAAATAAAATTAGATTATGGATAGGTGGAAGATGTTGCGCTTCTTCTAAAGGATCTAGGTTCAATTCTCGGATTCTATACATCACCAAAAGACTTTTCAGGAAGGATCCAGATTCAGTTCGTTGAACCCCATCCTTCACCTGATGGCTAAGATGACACTATGGATCACCAACATGGGATGTGGGTGATCCATGGTATCATCTTAGCCATCATAGTGGGTACTGAAATATCCCGATGCTTATAACTATTAAATGAAAAGTGATGGCAAAGCACATAGATAGAATAGCCTAGAAAAGAATAAGTTAGGTTAGTTTAATTAACTACGTCCAAATTACATATCGCCATTTTTAGAGAGACCATTTCGGAGCCTCCTACAGACTGATCAGCCTGTAGTGACTTCTCAATTGGAGGGTTGAAGAATGTTATTCAATGGGATAATCCCGGACTCCTCCTTAAATATTGGGGTGTATGTCCAGAATTGACCCCATATTCTTTTTCAATGTGGTAAGCAGTCGGCCAGATTGACCGCACGGAAACGCTTTGGCTTTCCGCATTGGAGGACTCGGATCCCACTCCTCAGGGCCGTATTTATTATAAGGCACATTAGGCGCAAACTGGGGCTCTCTATGGGGCCACATTTTAAAACCTTACTCCTCACAAACAACAATATAAAAACAGCCCAGTTATAGTTGCAAAATAAAGTACTTATTTTTAAATATTAAATTCATAATTGAAATCGAAATTGAAATAGATTTATTATTTTGGCGCCTCATAATCATGTTGCGCCTATGGCCTCCAAAAGTATAAATGTGGCCCTGGAAATATTTATCATGGGATCCCGGCCGACCCGTCGATCCCTGTTCACAATCTAACTGACCCCACTGCAAGGGTAGGTAGCCTATGGAAGTGCTTGTTTCATCCCAAACTACTTACATGTTAGTATTCTATCTTTGACTCTACCTGAGTGAAAAGTGGCGTCATCTGTTGATAAAAAATGTGACAAGCGACTGTTTTACAATACGGCAATTTGGTCGACATTTATATTTTAGTTTTTATGTAATTCAATAGGCAAAGTTTGTTTATTAATTTCCGGGACTGTAAAAAATATAACATAAATATTAAATAAATAATTAACTTAATTTTATAATAATATTATTTAAACATCTGGCAAGAAAACAAGTAAAAAACATTAATTTGTCTGCACTTAATTTGATCATGAGGATGGATGTGCATAACCTCTGTTCGTACGTGAAGTCATGTATAGATGTGGGTTTTCGTCTATATTTATACATATTAACAGAAACTAAACGTAAATTCTATCAACGGATAGAAAAAGACAAACCGAAACCCATAAAGGCAAAAATATTGAAATCAAAAATTAAGATTTTGCTACTGATTTTTTTATGTTCAAGATATTGTTGGTTATGAATTTATATCTTACAATCAACCAATTAATCAGCATGTTTATCTGGGCATTTTAAAACGATTGAGAGAGGCAATGAAAAGAAAAAAAGCACGAAAAATGAGAAAATCGTGAAAATTGGATCATTCCTTACAATAACTCACAACTACACAAAGCTCTCAGTAGGCCAATTTCTCACGCAAAATTCGGTAATGAAGCTCCTTCAAACACCTTTTTCTCCAGACATTTCACCAAATGACTTTTTCTTTTTTCCAAAATAAAAATTATCTCTTAAAGGAAGAAAATTTGATATTGTAGAAATTATACGGAAGGAAACGATAAAAATTTTAAGTTCTCCAAAAGAAAATGATTTTAAAACATGTTTTGAAAATTGAAAAGAGATGGATAAGATGTATAGAAACGGAAAGCTCCTATTTTAAAGAATATTAAAGTAATTTCATTATACTTATTATTTTGTCATGATTTCTGGCAAGTTCCGGAAATAATGAGCATACCTTGTATAATATTTGAATTATATAAAAATTTTAAACGCATATATTACAGTCGAATTTATAAACGTTATCAAATTAAAATACTTTATGAAAATTTTGCTACTTTATGTCATTTAGAAGAGTGTGTTCCCCTCTCTATTTTTTCTGATAGGGATATAAAAGCAGCTATCAATCTCTATCATTACAATATCCGGCCCCATCGTAAATGTTTGCAATTAATCAGACAATATCCACGTGTGGCCTGATAAGTTTTTTTGCCAACAGATGACACCACTTTCCAATCTGTTGATTACGGTGTGGCTGGGTGAAAACAGACCTGCTATACATTGATCACCTCTGAATGAGTCAGATGAACTATAAAGGACGGGGCCATGTTCAGCTGTATAAGTTTTCCAAGGAGTGGAATCCGGATTCATTCTGGGTCATTTGAATGACGCATTCTCATCTGGTATGTTGTCATAAGTTACCCATGTTATCGATTATGTAACTAATCTCATTCGGTGATCTGAAAACCTTCAAATAACTAACCAATTACTGATTTTAATCAAATTAATCAACGAATTGTTGATTGCAGATAAGGTAATCAATTTTTTAATTGATTGATGATAATCATTTTCGAGATAATTTAAATTGAAATTGGATTTAAGCTATATTAATCTTGACAATTGCAAATTATTTTTTTGGTTGAAGAAGTAAAACAATTTAAATAGAAAATAAAGAATTATATATTAATGACTTTCAGCATGACAGTATACAGATTTCATGAAAATGTAAATAGTAAGTGAATTTTAGATATTGTTCAGCTCTTGTGCCGACTTTCAGATATCTAAAAGAGAATAAAATATTTTCTCTTGAGAAAACGTAAACGCAAATTATGAATGCTGTAAAAGAGGAAGTATTACAGTACTGTACATAAAACAATTGGGAGATATAGTAAATACCAGCTCCATTTTTGTGAATATCTTTAATTCTGTAATAATTGTTCGTTTTGCATAGCAAGTCTAGGAAAAAAAAAAGAAAATGATCGTTTTTTAATAAAGATTAAATAACATTTTAAGGTAAAATTTGCATTAGAATTAACTACGAAGTTTTAATATAGTTAATTTGGCGACCGGATGGACGCGTGGTAACGCGTTAGCGTGCCACGCAGGAGGACCTCGGGTCCAGTATCTCCTGAAAGTTTTTTCGTTGTTTCGGATCCCTGTCCGATCCTCCGGATCGGATCACCATCCACCCACCCACCGATCCCCCGGATCCCTGTCACCATCTGGTTCCTCTCCATAGATGTGAATGCAGAACGTGGTTGGAACTGGCGCCGCCCCTTAGTAATCTGTCTGATTGGAAAGGGGAGTAAAACAGCAACATAAAAAAAATACAGTTAACCTGTTAATGCAAAGATTAAATTAAATCGAAATTATTTGTATTCAGTAATAACCTAACATTTTTTAATATGGGTATTGTTTCAAATTCATAACATGATGAATTTTGAATGCTAGAGATGCTACTACGGTTGTTGTTTCTGTTGTTGTTCCAATAAATCTTAATGTCATATTCAACTGTAACAAAATTGAACAAAAAGTAATTTTTTATAATAATTTAACATTGTTTGATAAAAGCTTTAAAACTAAATAAGGGACCCCCTAGGTTGCGGGGTCCGAGACGGCTGCATCCAATTCCTCTGTGAAAATTTGCCACTGATCCAATGCAATATATTATGTTTTTCTCTACAGAAATTTATTGTCCAGAGATATACAGAATGTATCAAAAATAGTGAACAAAATTTTAGAAATGTGTTCGTTGTAAGAAAAAGATGGAAACTGTTATGTTAACAATAAATCCAGAAATGGTTCAATAAATGAATATACGACAAAATGATTTTGTTCGAACTTAGAATGTCGCTACAAAATTCCGTAACGGTCATCATGACGTAACATATAGTAAACGTAATCGTCACGTAATGTTGAAAATGGTCTCGCGATTTTATATTTGAATCAGTCAAAAACAAATAACTTTTACTAGTTCAATTAGTCTGATGATAACACAACATTTCAATAAACACGAGGTTTGAAACAACAAATGAAATCAATTCATAAAATAATTTTCCTATTAAAAAAAATTCTTCCGGGAGACAATACATTGAAGATCAGAAAAATTAATCAATTTTTCGCCAGGTATAGCACACAATATCATAATATTACAAATTTCAATGTTCCTCCAAGTAAATCTTTTTCAAATCGAAGAGCAGAAAGATATATAGACTCATAAGTTCGTGAATCTTCTGGAAATTATGAGATTGTATCAGAGAATAACTGAACGATTGAAACTGTAGAAGAAATCAACCTGCAAATAATCAAACCAATTTTTTCGTAATATACTATATACAGTATATGTTTTCAAAATTATGCCGGCAACTCCTGGTACACTTTATAATTTGATATATAATTTTTAAAATAAAAATAAGTAAAAATAAAAAAAAAATTAAATAAAAATAATAAAAATGAGTAATCTCTCTTCTTTGACATATGGTTCCAAATACATCCCATTCCAAAAAATAAGTTTTTCATTTTCTATCAGTTAACCCTATTAGTAAAATATATTCATTGAGTCTTCTTAGCAACCAAACCTTATTACTTTTTTAATTTGATGATGTCTTAATTGCTGAATAGGATTATTATTCTTATTTTTGAATATTTTATATAACAAAACGACTAATTCCATTTTTAGCCTACTTTGCGAAGTAAATGGAGGGTTATAAGATCGAGCTAATCTGTATATCCCCATTAATAACTTTTGAACCATTATCAGATTTTCATAAAATTTGTTAGTGATGTTTTGCCACTAAAGGATACCTGAACCCGCATCCTTTAATCCTACAGGATCGACT
>WUQG02416694.1:0-15621 GCA_011317285.2 Androctonus mauritanicus | reverse complement strand
AGTGTACATATAGCCTACTCAACTTACGACCAAATCGTGTTATGACCGGTCTGTCGGAACCGATCGTGGTCGTAAGTTGAGAACTAGTTGTATTGAAATAAATTGATTAATTAGATAATATTCAGTTGTATAAGTCAAATTTTTCTTGTAAATAAGTTTATTTTATTATTTAATTTTTGTTTTTTGATAAAAGTCCAAATTCCCTATTAGAATAGACTATAATGAATTAAATCAGGTTTAGGCTAATTCACTATAGTCCTGACCTAATCTATAGTAAATTCTGGATTATTATAGAGTTATCTTCTGTTAAATTGACATTGATATTTTGAAAAGATAACTTTGCTCATTAACACAAAGTAAAATATTTTGTCAACTTTATCAATATTTTTGGAATTAGTCAGACTGACAACATGGAAATTCTTCAGCTTTCCATTCATAGAGGGATCCGTTGGACTATCCAGGTCTATGGAGGGATCAACTGTATTATTGAATGATCCCTCCATAGATAAGATAGCCCATAGTAGAGCTTGGAATGATTCAGCCACTTAATTATTATTGAATGATTGGAAAATAGGAGTTAAAAAAAAAAGCAAAGCTTTTAGTGAGTGACACAATTTATAAGTATTTAGATTAACTGAAAGTTTGGTTGCTGCAATTATTCATTTTATATAATTTCAAAAATAAATACTTACTTGGCGTAATGGTTCTGGTATTCTATATGTTGAACACTGAAGTACTGTCCACATTGCTGTTTCTAATGTACATTTATGACCTACTGATACTATTACTGGATTCTTGTTTGATTTAGTTGTTTTTAAAGCCTATAAATAAAGTAAATAATAATGTAATAATAAATTTTAATGACTCATAAAATTTAAAATATTCTGTAAATACAGATTTGCAAAAATTTGTGTTCTATTTTCAAAATAAAAATTTTAATCTATAAAACTTGAGTTATATAGATATTAGAAAGCACATTTTTATTTATTTTTTTAAAAAGGAATAATAAATCTTAATATATTGTAAATAAACATATAAAATCTTTTGAATTTAAATTTAATAATCTGAAAATCTTATTGTATAAGATAATTATTTTTGAAACAAAATTAGTATTGTTAGCAAGAAATATATTGTTTTAATGTTAAATAACTTTTTAATCTAAAAAATTACTGAAAAACGTGTGTTAAAAATTTCAAAATAGTTATAAAATTATGATATAATCGTGCTCCTACATCACCCTTAATTGTAGAGCCTATCATTCCCATACAGTGAATGGTGTGAACCTTTTCACATTATAAAATTTCCTAGAAGGGCTCACCTGGACTGATCACTGGGAGCCCATAAATTACATGCTAATAAAAAATAATATATTTTTGCTTTTAAATTACTTGAATGATATTTATCAATTGTAAATCTAAACTAGTTTCAGAGAAAAGCATTATTTTTGAAACTTATAGACTGGAAAATTTGCACATTCAAATAATATGTGAATTTTATTCTTGTATCATCTAACTGTAATAGTTATAGATAAATTTCTGTTAATTTATCTTAAAGGCTTTATATTCATAATAGTTTAATACATTATATTTCATTTTATAATACTCTTAATAGTTTAATATATATTTAGTACTATGCCTAGGAAATTGATTGCTAGTATGCAAAAATAATTTTGTTTTTACTTTGGAACTATTACAGTAACTACATATATAATCAGAGATATAGGAAAAGATAACTTAATGAGAACAAGAAAATTATTTTAAATAATTTCAATTCTCGCAATAAATAAGTTATCTTAAATATTTATTCTATATACCATATATACATAATGGTATCAAATGATTCTCATACAGAAATATAAATAATTTAAAAATGACAAAAAATATGTTTTCAAAGCTTTTTATGAGTAGAAATTATATATTGTGTAAATTGCATTTCAAAATTTTGTGTCAAATAGAAATTATGAATTTATTTTTAAATTATTCTTGTAGCATTGTTGATTTTAAATAATTTTTAATTCAATATTTACTCAATTTCATTGGGAAGAAATAAAAAAGTATTTTATAGCACATTTATCTGCACATTTTTAAAATGTGCAGTTTGTAGAGTCAACATTGGAAAATTTATTCTTTCATCCAATATGTTATCAATAAAATAAGAAGCATTTGAACCAGAAAAAGTTTAAAATCAAAATAGGTATTATTTAAAGTTATTAAAAAGATTGTTTTGCTCATATTTTTGTACCTTTTCACCTGGAGAATCTGCAATCAAATCCCAAATCTTTACTTTTCAAGTGTCTGAATCCAGTTCATTGGTCCTAATCCTTCAATATATCTATCATATTCTTTGTTAGTTGATAAGTTTATGACAGATGTACCAATTATAAAAAAACTGAATTGCATGAAATGGCAAAATCAGCAAACCAAATTAAAAATGCTTCATATACTGGTATATTTTAATTTACAAAATTTAATTAAGTTTGAGATTTTTTCAGTAAAATGAATAAAAACTTCATACTTAGTTAATGTTGTTTAAGGTTGTGAGATTATCCAGCATTTTAGAAATTATTATCCTTTTCCTGTAAGTGTCAAATTTTCTATGATTTACTATAAACAGTTTTCTGTACATTTTTAATATAATATGAAAATTTATATTTTAGTTTACTGGAAACATATATAATTACCATAATTAATAATATAATATAATACAATATTATAAAGCATATAATCAATTAAAATTAAAAAACATTAGCATATACAATCATAAATATAATTCAAAAGAATATTTTTCTTTACTTACTGCTCCAATCTTATTTCCAGAATTTCCATATAATGGAAAAGAATCTCCAATTTCTTTTAAAGAAAGAACCTAGATAGAATGAAATCATTGTTAAAAAATTTTAAACATAAATACAGAATTATTTCTGATATTTTTAAAATTAAGCCAAAATTAAATTTATTTAACTATATTTAATATTTTGTATTGGATATACAAAGGAATATTTAAAACAGACTAATTTCTTTAAGAAATAAAAAACTCATCTTGTGTCATCTTTCTTTCTATAAGATTGTAATTATTATAAAAACTCAATAAAATTGTACAATTTTATCAAGTTTTTATAATAATTGATGATGTTTTCAGGTAAGGGATGAAAATATTTCTGAATAATAAATCAATCCAAATGTATTCAAAAGTAAATTGTTGTTTATAATTTATTAAATACTTAATAGGATTAGAAACATGAATAATTTGTTAAAAGTCTTTCAAAATAATAAATAGTATAAGCTAGATTTTAAAACTTCAATCAGCTATTATTTTGATTCAAGAAGAAATATATTAAACCAGAAATTTTCATCTTAATCAATAATAATGAAAAATATAACATTCATTGAATATGTTAATTTCTATTTTCAAGCATTTGTAAAAAAACTAAGTTATTCTAAAAAAATTATTAGAAAATAATCATTGATAGATAACCTTATTTTGATAATCTTCATCACGTGCTATATTATCCAAGAAGAAAAGACTTTTTGCAACTCCAATGCATGGAATATCTAATAAAACTCCTAAATGACATGCTGCACCAAATCCTGAAAAAAAAAAAAAAAAAAAATATACCAATTTCAATGATCATCATCATCATTATAAATGCATATTTTTTAAAAAGCTTTTGTAAATTAAACAAGTTAATCAATGAATCAATCATGATCTTTTTCATTACTCAAATTTCTTTTTTTCTGAAAATTCAAATGATTAAAATTAAATTTTTATTACTCTAGATATAAATTAATTTACACTAACTATAAATTAAATGTTACACTATATATAAATTAAATTATTATTCAATTTATCAAAGTTAATAAAATAAAAATTTAATTTTTCTGGTGACTTGTATAATTCCACAACTTATTCAAAAAGTAATTAAATATTTTCTACATTAATTAACCATTTTATGAAGTAATAAAAAATTTAAATTTTTTAATAATGTTTTGTTCTGTTGTAAGTTTCTGTTTATTTTCAAATTTTGTCTGTATTTAGTAAAGGAAAATTTCCACATAACAAAAAATATTTTTGTTTGATATTCTGCAATCTCAAAAAGTTTAAGAAATGATATTTTAGTGGAGCCTATAATGTATATAAAATTCATTCAAATTGGATAACATTTACATGAAAAATTATTTTGAGACAGACTCCAGACAAATATAATCTGATATCAATCCTTTCAATAATCTTAGTTCTTTAGATAGTTTCAATAATATATGTGAAATTTATTCAAATTGAATAATATTTCTACAAGCTACTGCTAAAAAAAATGAAATTTTTTCTTTTATTACATTTATAATATTTATCCCATATCAATAGGCTTGATCCTTTAACCCATTCACTGCCAGTCAAATTTAGATCATTTTATATAGGGTGCCAAAGATTTTATTTTAAGGAAAACATGCAGATTTTCACAAAATATGATAATATTTAGTTGCAGATATAGTACTAAAATAGATTTACAGTAATTAAAAAAAAAAAAATCACTACGGGATACCTCATAGCTGGCATCACTGAATAAAATTCCTGTGATGAATGTCACATACAAGATATCTCATGGTATTTTTTTTCAGTGAAATTTTTCATATACAAAGAAGTTTTCTTTTCATTTTGTTTGATTTTACAATGATCGTTTTCTAATTTCATTTAGTGATGATCAATAATGCAGATGTGTTATGATCTTCGGGAAAAACCCATTGCCAGGAGTAGGATCACAGGTAACAGATAATAAAAAGTGTTTTGTAAATTTAAAAAAAAAAAAATTATTATTATATAAAATTTTCGTTTATTCTTTCTAATAATTTCTAATTCAAATGGCTTTATAAGTTTATATTTATACTTATTCCATGAATTGCAACCAATCTAAACTTGTAGAGCATTGGCAGGATTGGCCGCATGGAAAAACTTTGGCTTTCCACTCTGGAGTACCCAAAATTCAAATCCAGCCCACAAATCCCTGTCCTCCACAATCCGGCTGACCCCTCCGCAGGGATGGGCAGTCTGTGGAAGGGCTTGTTTTGCCTACCACTTAATACTCTTACTGAATGGAAAGTGGCATCACCTGTTGACAAAAAAAAACTTGTAGAGCAAAGTACGAGATATCTCATAGCTGGCAGTGTTTGTACAAACATTATTACAAGATATTTCATAGTTGGCAGTGAACAGATTAAGAGATAACAATAATAAATGAAAAATTTATTTGAACTGGATAATATTTATTCAAGTTATTGTGAATGGACCAACAAACTTAATTAAAATACTCCTTTATTCCATTTTTAGAATAGAAAGGTCAAAAATTCTTTAACCAACAGAAAAATCAAATTTTAATTTATCAAATTAACAAATGATAAAAATATTTCAATGATCAACATAAAATGATTATTAGTCTATATTTTAAGTATCATCTATAACTGTTCTAAATAGTTCTAATTTAAAAAAGACTCTTTCCATCATAGATCAATTTTAAAGTGATATTATTAGTGTTTTATCAAAAGCTGATTATTCTGAATTTATTATTTCATTAGTTATGTTTCTATTTACAACTGGAAGATATATATTTCCATTTATTTTATAACTTAGAAGATGACTCTTCAGTTTGCATCATTCTGGAACTATTATTCTTTACACTTGGATCTTTATCAGATAATTTATTTTTTTGTTAATTCATATGGCACTGAAAATTATCATCAATTTTGGTTTCTTCAATCTCCATCAGATTTTACTACTAAGAATCTTGTTGTCTATATCCATAGGGAGTTACTATTAAAAACTTTAAATTTAACTAAGATAGAATGAAACAAATCAACATTTGGGACTAATTTATTTTATTAAATTATTATTCTAAACTTTTTATTAGTCTACTTTCAAAAATTTCAAATCATTAGAAGCATCTTGTCAGTTTAATCTCTTTTATAAGAATAAAAGATATTAAAACTAAAAATTCCTATTCTATAAAAAAGACCAATCCCTTTTATAAAATAGAAAATTTTAATAAAGTTTGCATTGGGAATTTTTTATATAAACAAGATATATTCAAAATAATAACCTAGAATATATATTTTATACAGATTGTCTCATTTTGACTTATTCAGCTAAATACTCTTTTACCATTGCATTGACTGGACAAATAAAAAGATCATCTGTGAAATATTTATTAATTACAATACCATCATCTATCTACCTGTTAAAATTATAGAATTTTTTTATATTATTCTTTTTACTTAAAAATTGGTAAATATTTCATATGCTATAATTCGAAACTCATTTGTACATAATTTTTTAATTACTGATTTTTATTTAATTACATAACTGGATAATTAAATATTAATTTATAGAGAATGATTTTCATAACAAAGGATTAAATGATTTTAATAAATATATTTGATTTTAAGAATTTTTATAGTAATATCAGAAAGAAATTTTTATGTTCTATAACAATTTTATGAAATGATCTAATATTATTGAGCATTTCTTATTCTTAATGTCAATTCTTAGTTGTCCATATCAGGAAAATCAGGATAATTCCTAGTTTTTGATAATAGTAAATAAAAATATGCACAAATCCCATAATTGATAGCATTTTTAGGTAAATATATTATCTGAATAATATTTACAAATCATTACAATCAATAGTACTTACAAATAATTGCAACAATCATAAGATTAGATTAGTTTTGGATTAAATCATCAATGCATACAAAGGATATTTTGAGTGGCTGACACTTATAGAATGCATCATAGGCTGGCTGTCATATAGGATATGGTCAATCAGAAAATTGAAAGATGGGCCAGACCCAAAATTTCTTGAAAAGTTGGAAGTATAAGACTTGGAATTGAACCCAGATCATCCAAGGTGATAGATAACTAGAATCATAAGGTTTTTGAAACAATATCAGCATGAAAATTTTCAGAATCATAAAAAAAACATCATATGCTGAATTTTTGTTTGTAAGTAAAGGTTTCTGTATTAACAAAAGCATATTATTGGATATTGTAGGATTGGATGTTATTGCATCCATGATGATTCTAGTTTATTCTTTTTGAAAATGTAATTTATTTTGAAGTTAAAACATTAATTTCAAAATATAGGATTCAAGTGTTGCATTAATGGGCCATTTACATAAAAATAGTACTAGAGAATTTCTCAGGAATTTCTAAATACATAATACAGTTTATGTAATAACTTTTATACCATCACAACATCAGCACTCTGGCTGGTAAAAAAAATTTTAAATTAGTTTAAACAAATTTATAAATTTTATGATAATAAGTTGATAATGAATCATGCAAGTGTATCATTTTATCACATAGTTCATTTATTATAGCATTTGGAATCCATTAGCTTTTTATGCCCAATTTTAATTAAGTTAATGTTGATTTAACCATCATATTATATTGCAATGATATCATTATCAGGATAGTATGACTTATCATTGTTGCTTCATTGTTGGATGACATCAAAAAGCAATAGTGTTTCATGGTATCATCCATTACTATATCATGACAACATCATAATTATGATGTGTATGCATCATAACTATGATATATATACTGATGTAACTATGACATCATCCCAAATTCCAACAAATCTTGAAAACATTTAAATAAGTATTTTCAGTATGACTTAAAATGCCCCAACCTTTGAGATAATCTTGATTCAAGGTAGCTTATGTTATCTACAGAGTCACAAAATTTCTATGCAAAATTTAGTTCTGATTGGTCAATAGTGTGGAAGCCTATGTGAAACAGACAAAAACATTGCATTTTATATTATATATATGTAATAGTGTTATTCAATATCTTCTTTAAAACTGGCAATAAATATTTTTAGTCAATTTTCAATAATAGAAATCAACTAATAGCTGAAGCAAAACAAATGACAAAGTTTACCTTAAGTAAATGATTTAAATTCATCATATTTTGAAATAAATAAAACTGGCTATTTTAATTTAAATTAGTTAAATTATTAAATTTAATTATTTAAATTATTTTTTACAGTTTTAGTAAGTAAATAATAACTCTCTATGCAATTTCTGTAGATCCTTTATATTGCAAATAATTCTCCGTGAATGCAACATACAATATGTATAAACGTTTGTGAAATCATTATGAAAAACTTTTTGAAATAGTATGAACATAAGTGTTGTAAGAAAAAAGGATTCTCTTAGATAAAAAAAAGAAAAGAAATAATAAATAAAAAAAGATAATGTTCTATATTGATACTAAACAATGTGTAATAATTCATTTTTAAATGAAAAAAATTTATTTATAAAATACATATTTTATAAACTATGTAGTTTTATTTAATGATAGAGAATTTCTTCATATTCAGTCATCTTTGTTAGTAATAAGATTGTTAATAAAGAAGTCAACTTTGTGAACAAATAAATTCACTTACCATTTGGATGTAATATTCCATTTCCATCAACCAAAATTACCTGATATAATAAAATAAAAAAATTATTTAATAACAATTAAAAAATTTATAATCAAATTTAACAAAATTTGCATTTTCATATTTTAAATCTATTACTTTTTCTATTTAAAATAAAACTATTATTAAATATTTAAGCAATTTTTCCAATGATTATTTTATAAAAATAAAATTTTCTTTTATCAGCAAAAAATCTTCTTCAAAAATTCTTTTTATCAGCAATAAAAGAAAATTTTATTTTATAAAAATAAAATTTTCTTTTATTTTTTTAAATTTTCTTTTATGTTTTGCAGAAGTTAATTTCTTTTAACTTCTGCAAAACATTTTTAACTTTCCAAAATATTTCAAATTTCTAATTTTTAAATATTAAAATTATTTGTCCATTTTAAAGGCAAATTGGAACATTTTAATTGTTTAACATATCTTTAAAGCACAAATAATTTAATTACAGTTAATTTAAAAATTATTAAAAATGATTATTTCTATATTGAATTAAAATGAATAGTTTTATATAAGGTTTCTTTCAAATTCATTATGAAAACAATTAAAAAAAAAAAAAAAAAGCCATTTGATAAAATCCTAATAGCTTAATTTAATATTCCTATTTCAGATAAATAAATTCATTGTTTAGTTCTTCATAATAATTTACAAAAATATATGTAAACATTTTATCAATCGTATGTAAGATTATAGACATTTATTTATAAAAATAAATATTTTAAATAAATATATCATTCATATTAAATGTGGACATGTTAGATAAATACAAGTATTCTTTAACTTATGATGGGATTTGGTTCATATCCAAAATACCATAAGTCAAAGTCATCGGAAATCAGAAATTCCAAAAACTTATGGATTGCCCATTACCAATATTTATTATTACATCCCCTTTATCATAATAAATTTAACTAACACAAAAATTCAGAAAATTAGACATAAAAAGGATGTTTTCTGTATATCATATCATACCATTCTGTATGGATTCAGGGACATGTAAATTGCATTGATCAATCATAGAATTTACTAATTATATCACTGTCATAAATATGAACAGTTGTAAATCAATGGTTTTGTAATTGATTTATAATACTATAGTTTATGTAACTAACTTATGACACTGAAGACTATCTGTACCTTCATAGATATTAAATTTGAAAAATTTTATCATTTTGTAATGAGATTACAAGTCTTAAAAATTGTCTAAAATTGGAATGTATATTCTTGCAAACAAACAAAAATTAAATTATATAACATTGTTGCAGTAAAAATATCTAATATTCTGTAAAGTAACTATACTGTTATTTGTTTATACAGTATTTGATTACCTATTAAGTAGAATAGCATATGACTAAATTCTTCAGTTCAGAGAGTTTCTAATCATGTTTGATGAATGAAGATGAAGACTGTCTTCTTAAAATTTCTTTTATCAAAACAAAAATAGAACAATAATGGCACCAGTTATCTGAATTCATTGAAATTACTATGCATATCAAATCATTTTTTTAGAATGTTATTTTTCTATAAAATAATTATTGTTTAAAAAATGTAGAAACTTGGAATGCAAACAATTTAAATATTTATGATGCAGTCCTCCTAACATTGCTTTACCCCTTATGTGGCCTTTTAATATTGTATTATATATTAAATGTCCCTCTATAAGAACTGAGTTTGACATCTCAAGACTAAAACAATGACATAACTTTTCTTACAAGTTTTATAAACTTGTAAATATAGTTAAGAAGTTATTTAGTAATGAATTTTGAGTTATGATGATTTGAATTACAGTAAAAATTTGGAATATTGTTATAAATTGGGGATCCCTGTACATGAAATATTATATTGTTATTTACTTATTCCATTGAAACCTTTTTATAACAGTCATTTCACAAATTATAATAATAAATTAATTGATTCATCAGTACAAATTAAAATTTAATCTGATTGTAAATTACCTGAGGCATATATTCAGGATGAATTGATTTTATTTTCTCTATAGAATTTTGCAAGAAAGAAATTTCACGAAATGCTAAGAAACCTGGAACATAAGGTGCTGTAACTTTTACAATTTCCATATCTTCATATACAACCTGTAAATATTTCTAATATTATTGTAAACACCAGTTCACCAGTTATTTTTATGCTAATTGCTTATGGCAAAAATAGTTTATTAGATTATAATTAAACAGCATAAATACATATAATCAAGTTTAATCCAACTGATGTCTATCTGTGAACAAATGAATTATTTTTCAAATATTCAAGAATGATTAAAAAATATTTTTTGTGATATTTTGACAAAAACTCAATCTATAGCACTGAAAAACAAAAATTTTTATTTTTAGCAAAATGTTTTCAACCTTTACAAAAGTCATCAATACTAACATTATAAAAATAGAAATGACAAAAAAATCTCTGTTCTTAAATTTTTATTTCTATTCTTATTGTATTAATACTTGATGATGACTTTTGTAGGGATTGAAAATATTTTGCTAAAAACAAAAAAATTCTGTTTTTCTAGACATACATGAAACAGAAGACTTTATAATTATTTATGTGATATTTTGTCTTAAAAATCTTGTATAAGCATTTAAGATATGTTAAATTTGAGATTCTAAAAATTTAAAACGTTTATTATTCTGATTGAAATGGCAATTAACAAATAAAAAGTGAAACTAAAATTAATAGATTTAAATATTAATTACAATCAATTTTATTTTTTCTCTATATTTTACATTTTTCTTTCTTTTTCCAGCTATCAAAAAAGGTTTTACCAAAATCCTTTAACATTCAATTCTGATATTACAAAGCCTATGTTATAGCTTAGTAACTAAGTTTTCTTTTATTTTTAGAATAGATTAACAAATATTGTATATAGTATAGCCAGAAAATTTCATCATCTTTTATTAAACTATATGAATAAACTGATATAGTTGAATATCAATTATTCTTATAGTTAATTATTTATTTACATATTAAAATATTATTTGAATATTGTAGCATAAAATGTATTTATTACTTTATTTTATGCTAAAACAATTAATGAAAAAAATACCTTTAATTGATATTAAAGCATTAATTAAATACAGAACATAAAAAATACTTGTAAAGTCAAAAATATAAGAAATATGATACAATGCAGGCTGATATAGCATTGGATTTTATTACTAATTTTGCTATGTTTCACTTTTTATAACCAATTCTTAATGATTTTTGTTAGATTAAGTATAAGATTAATTTTTTGTTAGATTAATTAATTTACAAAGTGTGGTCACACTTTGTAAATTAAAATTATATTTTTCACTATATCATATACAGAAATTCCCTGACTTAGGTAGGTAGACTGAAATCTTATGTAAATCAAAACATATATTGATTTAACTTAAATGCATATTAAAGAATGAGCACATAAGTCAGCTGAATAGCTGTGTGATAAATTAGTCACTTACTATTCTGGAGGTTTAGGTTCAATTCTGAATCCTGCACCTCCAATTTTTTAGGAAGGATCCAAGTCCAACTAATCAACTAAAACCAATGTAATAAACATGTAAAACATATGAACATATGATAAATGATGAAATTGGGAAAAAATATACATGAAATACACTGCACAGTATGCATCTTCTCATATCTCTATTAGCTTTTTCCACTTCAATTAATAAATTTTTTTTTAAGTCAGGGAATTGCTATGTAAGTATGGATATACATAAGTCCGGGATTATTGTAATTTACAAAAAGGAAGACAAAATATACTAGTACTTAAATGATTTTTTTTTATAAAAAGTGTCATACTGTGTGTCAAAAAATCCCTGACTGAGAAAAGTTTTTAAATAAGATACTTACATTTAAATCAGGTAGATGACATACAATACAAGCAGTACAAGCCTCTTCCTCATCGTCTTTTCTATAAGAAATATCTACTCCTGCAATATACTGAAGAGGGACATTAGCAGAATTTTCTTCACTCTCATTAACATCTCTTAAGGTCTGCCATTCTTCTGAATCAGATAAAATCAATTTTTCTTTTAACTTATTCTGTTGTCTGAAAAAATTTAATAAAAATTTTTATAAAAATTAATGATAATTTTTAAGAGATATATATCAAAAACAATTACAAGGGAAAAGATTCTTAGATTGTTTATGAATAATCCAAGTTTAAACAAAATAAATATTTAAATTATTTTCATATTTAATATGGTAAATGAACTAAAGCTTTTAAGAAATATATGATAATAGTAATTTCATAGATATTGAACTCTTAGCACAAATAACTTATAAATAAATAAATACCCAACACACATTACAAAAATACTAAGCATAGAATACAAATTTATTCATAGAAATAAAAGACTAGTAATATATGGATAAGATAATTATAACACTAATTGCCTTATCTGCCATTGCTGATATCCCCACAATACTACACCAAAGTCTAAAATGCTAGATTTACACAAGAACAAGAGATATAGAAACCAAAAACTCTAATTACAAGCCATACACTTAGAAATTTTTTCAATACAGATATAATTTTTATTCTTCTTTGCTTATGTTAACTGATATTTGACATATGTAGTAATTTTTTACTAGGGAATTCTTTATATAGGAAATTTTTTCAAATATAATAATAATAAATGCAATTATCATTTAAAAAAATTAAATACTGTATTTATGATATTTTTATTTAAATTTTTAATTTACAATATTTTATTATTAAAGAATTATGTATGCTATATAATAAAATTGCATATTTAATAAAAGTTATCATATATGGTAAACTATTTAAATAAAAATCTATGACAAAATATCATTGAGCATACAGAAGTAATATATTGTTTAAATGATACAAGAAATATAGGTTTTCATTCAAAATGATTTTGATATCTATTAGAATATTGTTTAGAGATGTGAACTCATTAAATTGAAATAAAGTACAGTACATCATTTTGAATGCTTTCCAGAATCATCTTAATACAACATATTATTCTATAAAGTAAAGGATGTGTTGTTATAGATTTTTTTTTTGAAGCATTAATATATATAATAATAATAAGCCCTTCAAAAAAGAAAAATTGTTAAAAATTTCTTATTTAAATATTTGGCAATTCAAACAATTTAATAATCTGTATATATTGTTACATTAATTAATTCAAATACTAAGATCGCATTGTATATACTTGAATAAATTACCTGAAATTTTTGTTGTTATTTTTTTCAAATATTATTTTATATTGTTTCTCTATAAGAGAAGAGGCCAAAAAGTTCTTACCCTCATCATGACATGGATGTGCTAGGAATATGAAATTTGCTCCTCCAACTCTTCGTTCTCTACATATCCACTTTCTAAAGCATTTTAAGATGGATATGTAGAGAAGGAAGAGTTGGAGGATTTTTCTATAGGCTACTTCTCACACTTGTAGAAAAATTGCTTAATCCCATCTTTGTAGAAGCTGGCAGATTTGGAGACAAACCAATTCTCCACAATAATAATGACATCATCATCAATGAAACTTCTTTCCTGTAAATACTTTTTACATTCTGAAACAAAAAGAAGTCTGAAGATTCCAGGTCTGGAGAATAGGGAGGATAGTACAAAATTTCATAACCATATTTGTGCAGAAAAATGATTGTTTCTGCAGCTCGATGTGCAGGTGCGTCGTAAATTAGCAACAATGCACTTTTTGATAGCAAATCATATCTTTTTTTCTTTGGTACTGTTCCATTACTTTTGCAGCAAAGTTCTATAGCATGTTCCTGTTTTGTTGATCATTTTTGTAAGTAATTTGTCAGTAAGACACCTTTGCTGCTCCAAAACACAGACAATATGACTTTACTAGACAGCCTTCTCTTGGTTTATTCTATAGGCTGGTGCAAACACATTTGAATTTCAATAGGCTGATATGAACATATTCTTTCCATCATTTCACAATCTCATATAACAGAAATTCCTCGCCATATGTAACTGCAATCTCTTTATTTGTGCAATTTTCTCTTGAAAATGAAGGAACTATCATGGCTTGATATTCAATTTTGTCCTACATGACACCTTCTACTATCACATTTCTAACTCCAGATAAACAGAGCCTGTCAGAATAAAAAAAAAGGCATATATATTAGTAAAACTAACCTATCATTGTTTATAATTGCAGATCTATAGCACACATACAACATGTGAGGGTAAAAACTTTTTGGCTTCTCCTTGTATAGAGTAGAATTCCAATAATCCATAACTATCAGAATCTTAGCAGTTTAATTAATGAATGTCGAATCTATCAGATGATAATTTAACTGAAGGTTATAAAGAGTTAAGTATAGAAATACCTAATATAATATAATATCCAATATAAAAGATTTTACAAGTTATATAGATACATCAATTCAATTTAGCATACATTATTTTTGATGGCCTATTAAAATAATTCAATATATTATAGGAGAAGATGGCATTCGCAAGTTGTAAACTGCTGAACTAGAATAATAGCCAAAATTTTTTGTACTTTTAGATCTTCATTTCTGCTCTTGTTTACTTTTACTGATTTGTATTTTATAAACTAGCACTTAATTGAGCAACAATAGTTTTTATTTAAGTATAACATTTCGATACCTCTGTATCCTCTTCAGTTCTTGAAATATATTTTTGTTTTTGTGAAAACAAACTATTGCTGCTCAATTAAGCGCTAGTTTATTAAATACGAATCTGTAAAATTTCTTGAATTCCATAGATAACTTTGGAACATCATATACAGGATTATCCAGTTTACCAGATTTTATCAGATGCTAGATAATTGGAATTCTGCTCTAGTTAAGAAAGATTTTTTAAAATACTATATCAGAAAACAAAATATATATTTTGGCAGGATTTTACTGTGAACGCAGCTGGTCACTCACACAGAATTTATATTGTGTTCAGACTGAATACGAAATCTCCAAGAGATTGAAATGTTCATATTCTTGCTATAGTTCATGATGATTATATAATACAATAACATCATCAGAGTTACTAAAAAATCGTAAACAGTAATACAGTGAATGTCAAAAGTATTCGTACACCTGTAACATGTTTTATTTAATTAGCTCTTGCATACTAACTATTACAGTAACAGAGATAGAATAAATATCCTTACAATTTCCATAAATTTCTTTATTATTTT
>WUQG02416683.1:0-15622 GCA_011317285.2 Androctonus mauritanicus | reverse complement strand
GGGCGCTAGACTTGGCTCTCATGATATCTCACAACTTTTTACGGATAAAGAGGCACCAGACTTGGCTACATTTTTTATATGAAATGTGTTTTGATGGGATCCTTTATTTACTAGCTACTCACCATAGATCCTAACAATTCTTAGTAAACTTTATTATTTTGTATCTTTTCATGTGGAAAAATTTAAACTAAGAAAGAAAAATGTTTTTTTTTTTCCTTTATATTGTTCTCCATCCAAAAATATTCCAGTCCTGATAAAACAATGAGCGAGTTACAACGTATCATTTTCTCTTATCAAATACTGTATATAATTCTTCAATCACGTATTACTAAAGAACTGTCGATTGCTATAGATTTATAAAATCAAAGTAATCATATAATTCAGAAGCATGAATTTTCTTACGCTTGAAAACAAAATATTGAAATATAATAAAATGCTCTTAATCTGAAATAATAGCCAATGGCCGCTTATAAAATATTTTTTGGTTTTCTATCTGGAGAATTCTGGTTCAATTCCGGATTTCAACATTCAGACTTTTACAGGAATCTGGGCTCGATCTGTTTAATAACCACATCTTTCGTCTAACGATTAATTCCATCCATGGTGGCATTGGGTTAGTCCCGCCAATAATTATTAGTTTGAAAGCGATGTACTTAATGCTGATCTAATCATTAATTTACATCATCAAAGAAATCCTCATTAACCTTACACCCGATCCAGATTAGCCATTCAAATATAAGCCTACCAAGAAACAGCCAATAGTTGTTATTTATCTGCATAAAAGAATCTAAGATCTGAGAGAAATTTTTAATTTTAAGAAAGACAGGTTCGATAAGTATCGAGCCATCGTTTATAGGCAAAATATTATATTACTGACTTTGTGTGGTGAGAATAAAATATCCCAGAGAATTCCAATTTTTATGGGAACTCTTTTTATTACGCGACGCGCGTATCTATTAGATTTTTAAATTAAGTTACGGCTGCATCCATAACAAAAGCGATACCATTCGAAATATCTTTGAAACCATTTGTCGCATTTTAATGATATAATGGTCATATTTAAAGATTTGATATATTTTTTTAGTAATGGTTTTAACATAATTATTTTTTCCAACTGACAACCATAACGGCGGATCATTGGCAGAATATCTCGAGCGAAAACATGGCAGAGTATTTATATTTTAATGGAGCTTTTTATCTAAGCTGTATTAAAAAACATTATTTATTAATTTTGAAAGCTCCATATAATGCTATTACACGGTGACAATCATTCGAGTTTTAAAATAGTTTATATCGTTAAACTGTTTCCATACGTCAAGGATATTATATTTATTTGGAAAGTATTTTAATGGCTATAATTTACCATCTGCCAAAGCATTAAATGCATTCGCTCTATATCAAAATAAAGTCATACTTAGAATTATAAATAAATAAAAACTATTTTATGGTCTGCTAATGCTCCGTAGTATATAACTTTACATTTTTTAGAAATCTAGTCTATTTAATTATAAATTATTATTATTATTATTATTTATTTTGATCACCTTCTATTAATTAATAATAACAGATCCTCTTAACTGATAATTTTCTAAAACAAATCTTAGAAAATTTAATAATATTAATTTGGAATTTATGCAGTTTTGACTAAATTATATATTTTCAGTTACATGGAATTGTTGATAAAATTTGAATACGCAGAATATTAATTTTGACAGTCTGGCTAATAATTAAATATTTTATTTTAATCTAACTTAACTTTTAGATATATGACTTACCTATTATTATTTTCCTTTAGAATTTAGATATATGAAACCGGAATACTATATTCTACGGATACTAAATATAGCTCACGCAGTTGATTAAATAATAAGCGCGATTCGTATCAAATTCCGAATTAACCAATATTTCCAATATATTGTAATGGTGGTATAAGTTTAAGTGCACCAAATGTTACTCTTTTATCGATATCCTAAGATCGAGTGGGTAAGTTTTTGTATGTAGATATATTTATATCATCTAGCAACAACTTAAGTTTTTTCTTAGAGAAACGGATATGTAGAAAATATATTAGGATTTCTGTACGACGATGATAAAATATTATACAGGTTAATGCCCTTTCTCAACTTTATAGTATTTCCTACCGACACAGTTGGCTGAAACTAATAATCTATTATAAAATTTATAAAAGCCAAAATAGCTCGGATTATCACTAATCATTAATTTATTTACCTGGATAATTCGACACGACTTTTTTTCTCGTTACCAAAGTCTTCCATATAAAAAATTAATTGTTAAATTTTTTGAATATTTCATTTTAAAAACATTAAACCGAATTGATTCTTCTGAAAATTTAATTTACTTTTTACGAGAGATAATTTTTGTTGTAGTCGGTTTACAACATTTAAATAATAATTTATTTATGTATGGCAAATTGGATACAGTATTATACATGGTATTTGTTTAAAATCTTTAACTTAGAAAATATATTTTATCAAGAAAGAAAGCTATTTATTTGATTTATTTATTAAATTTTTTACATAGGCAATTTTATATTTGAATGGTGATCAATTTCTGAAATCGAGAATCTGGTGACCGTATTAAATTTTGCGCAACACCCATTTGTGTAAATAAAATAATAAAATTTCTTCTTTTTATAAGGAAATTGTATTTTTCATCGAATATTCTGTTTGATAAATAATTCACCTCTGCCATTTAAATTTTAAAGTTGATAAATAAAATAAATAACTAAAATAACAGAAAATAATTACTATAATTAATGCGATAATAATTGTAAAAACAAAATACTAAAGATAAGGAACAATCGCGTTGTTTCTAATTAAATAGAACAATAAAGTATGCATCATTTTTTGCTATTTTATTATTATTATTATTTTTTAACTAAATTAATTATGCCAGATTTTTGGATAGCCTTCATTATTTACAAATTTTGCTATGTAAAATTAAAAAAGATATCTGTTCGGATAAATTTTAGCTATAGAAATATGTTTTATTACGGAATAAATATCGATAAATTTTATACGTTTCTCTAGTAACGGAAATACATATGTAGAAATACAGAAACACATCTCTGTCAATTCATCGACTACAAAATAAACAATCTTGAGCGATTATAACACGGAAAAAATGAAGTTTATTGCAGTTTAATGTAATAAATAATAAAGAATAAAAGTGTCGGTTTTTATTCCCTGTAAAATGTAGTAGAATGGATGAATAATTCATTTTTGACTTTATTTATTTATCGTTCCAATTGCTTGGCTTGTGGTAATAACAGGTTTTTTCTTTTAAATAATTATTCTGTTTCACAATCGATGTCTCTCTCCATGCGAAAACTGACATTCGCTTTTAAAATAATTACATTCGTTCTGAAACTATGTTTAAATTATTTAAAATTTCACCACCTTTCTTTATTTTTTTTTAGATTAAAATGTGTTATTTAATTAGTATTGAGAGGAAATTTTATTAATTAAGAATAATGTTTTGTTTTTGTGATTATATTTGATGTTAACTCGCTTTTAATTTTGCTTTTTTATGTTGTTAGTAAATTCTTCTCCGACTTCCTTGTACTCTACTATGAAATTAGAATAGAATTTATGTAACGAGGAAGATATTTTTTTTTTAAATAATAGCGGATATAACAGATAAGAAGGTGAAAATTAAATATCAATAATGGAATGGTTACCAAAGAAAAAAAATTGTGTTTTGTTACATTCGATAAAAATGATGACATTTAAAATCAATATCGATCGTATTTAAACAATAACGTCATATAAAAACATACTTAAATGTCGAGTATACGTTTTCCTCGATTATATATATTTTTCTAACATATTTTAATCATCTTCAGTTTAGAAAATATAACCCGCTTCTATTAATTTCGAAAAAAATCGAGTATTGTTTTTTTAAGGTTATAAAAATTTTATTTCTTCTTTTAAGAAAATTAAATTTAAAAAATAAAAGGCGAATTTTAATATACAATAATAATATATTTTAAGCTACATTTATTTATAATAATATAGTGGAATTTCTAATTTAATAAAATCGGTAATTTCTAGAAGACTAAAATGTTATAAAAAAACATTAAAGATAAAAAAGAGATAACTTCAAATAATATCGTATAACTCATCGTCTAAATCCCTTTTTATAGCTTGGGGATTTCTTTATAAACCGGTTTTGCTTTTGTATCGATTTATTTTGGCCAAGAAATCCGCTTTGGCTCATTTATTTATCAAGTAAGTTTGATGAAAATGCTATTTTAGATGGAAAGTTTGACTACACGCCACATCCAAAATTGCAAATTATTTTTATAAATTTTTTTTTTATTACTGAAATAGAAAATCCGTAAATATATTTATATAAATTTTTATATTTTAAAAACGTTTTCATGATAAGAAAATAGAGTAAAGTCGACTTTAAAAGTAAGTTTCTATTCTTTTTTTTAACGCGAAGTATTATGCGTGTAAAATTAACATTTTTTTTTTATATTATTAGAATGACATAAAATAAATGAAAATAAATAAAAATGCACGCATTTTATTCGAATTAAAAAATTATTTTTTTTATTCTATAGCCAAAGGTTTAAACTCTTTCACTATAATAAAAATAAAATATTTAAACCTATTTAGTTTTCGATTTCAAAATAAATAAAAATTAAAAATTAGTTTTAGCGATATTTTTTCTTATTAATTTTATGAAGAAAAATACTTTAAAAAAATAATCTAAACCGGAATAACATTCGATAAAACAAGATTGGTATAATTTTAAAATATATAATTTAGAATTTATGTATATTCAGCTTTATAAATATTCATTTGTATCGATAGAAAATGCAACCTTGACAACTGTATCAACAAAGTAGTTGAATTTCCGGTAAAAACTAATGTGACGTCAATTTTTGTAATTGGTTCCTTTCTGCAGACACGAGAAGGGTTATCTGACGGAGAGTTTTATTTTCCTCTAGTCACGCATTTAAATATCTGAATAAACTTGAAAAGTTACAAGGATTTTTATCAAAAGAAGTCATTAAAATTTCATACAGCTTTTAAAATTTCTGTCATGAACTTTTTCGATTATAACAATCATTTATAAAAGCGAAAATATAATCGGTATTTATTTTTTCCTGTTATTACGCATATTTACGGGAAAATTATAATTTAAAAAGTTATAAAAATGTTCACTTTTATAACTTTAAAAGGGCGCAATTTTCATTAACAACTTGGAAATAAAATTATAAATTTGCCGATTCCTTCACTTGTTTACATAATATTAAACTATATAAAAAGTGGATCTTCTTATATGGAAGCCATTGATATTCAGCACTGAAACTTTATTCTTTCAAGGTTATTTCGAAACGATACGATGAAATATTAAATCTAGTAAACAAACAATAAATGGAAATGATTTTCAAGTACTGTAATTTATTGCTGAATTGTTGGATTTTTTAGTGGCCAGCAGTCGAAACGATATCTCACTTATAACAACATTAATTCTATATTTTCCGTTTTTAATACGACTTCACCGACACCAAAATTTATTTAATTTCAATTTAGACCATTTAATTCAAAATTTATAAATTTATTTTTGTTAAGCATAAAATACTGTATATTTTTTATTGGGCGCGTGTTATTTTAATAAACAACCTTTGCTGTTTCCATTTGCCATGACACACTTTCGGCTAGTGTTGCACGATTATAAAAAAATTAATAATAATAATACATTATTATTTTAATGATAGATCTATCATTAAATTTAGTGATATAAGTTTTTTAACTACCAAATTTTTTAACCATTAATTTGATGATTTATTTTTGCTCGAATAAAATTTCGAAGAAAACTTTTACGTGTATTTTCTACATATACAGGATATTATTTACGAAATTCAAAATATTCCGTATTAATTTAATGATATCTAATACTATTAAAAATATAAGTTCATTTGTATAAAATTTATTTTTTCAACAAAAATAATCTTTTTATTGATGATTTAATGGTAATATTCTATTATGACATTATGCTGGCACGTTAATAGAAATAGTAAATTTGCTAACGTTTGTAAATGTATTCTTTACTTCGCCAATCGTACCATGGCCAATTGGTAAATCAGTCGCTGGCATCTAGAAGATATAGGATTAGTTCCTGTCTTACGCTTCTAGATTTTTTTCAGAATGATGTTCGCTGATACTCATTGTTCACTCAGCTAACCCAACTGCTGACATGAGGAGCCTTTGATACGCTCTAAACAGATCCGTTATAGATTTTTTAATTCCATCAGTTTTACACCTCTTTCCACTTGAGAAAATATTAACCAGTCAAGACATTATAAACACGCTACGAGTTGTTCACAGCTTTGATGGGATGATAGGCTCGATAGAACATCTCCACCAAGCTAAAACAGGCGAAGGATGTTGGATCAAAATCCATTCCGGATTTTCAAGGGAACCGTTGGCCACGTAGAAGCATATTAGATTTCCTAACATGCTTCTACGTGGCCAATGGTTAACCCATTAACGAACTGATACTGTAATAGATAATTAAGATAATCGTACTAAAGATATATTAACCCACTCTTCTCTAATCTAATATCATCTAATCTAGCCTATTCTTCAGTTTAAATCTAAAATATTTGTATAATTATCTTTCATCAACTTATGGCCATTTTTTTCCAGTCAATGATTATCAAGTAACGAGGCTAATCCAGCACCTATCCCAGAATAATAATTTTTGTATTTGACGATGGCTATCAACATGGAGGGAAGGATTCAATGGACAAGCATCGGACCTCTCTTGAAAATATTTGCAGGTATAGAACCTGAAATTGAATCTCGTCCTTCAGGTGAGAGGAAAATGCTTTACCGCGTGGCCATCGTGCCGACTACTGGTAGAAATTACAGAATGTTCTTAAAAGATCTGGCTAAATTTAAATTACAGTCGCTGTTATTAAAACAAAACAAAAAGTCCATATAAACATGAACCCGGATATGTTTCCTTTTCAAGATAACACAGGATGCAAAGGAATACAATTTAACAGACCTATTAGTCTCATGACCGCTGTAGTAAATTGTGGTTTTCAATAAATTGTAACGAAACGAACTGTCATAACTGCAAGCTATTGCGATAATCTATAAATGGCTAGAACTACATTCAACTATTCACAGATGAGTTAAGCTTATCTCCATGATCGTGGGTTTTCTCTCTTTTGTCTGGATTATATACACGACCTATGCGTTTATACACTATGTTATTTAAAAGGAAAAATTTCTGGACCTATGTTTATATGGATTTTTTGTTTCCTTTTGATGAATAACATCCGTGATTTAAATTTGGCAAGACCTATAAAAGCATCCTGTACGTTCTCATTATTTTTCTAAATTAAATAAAGCATTTTCCGATGTTTCATATAAGTTTTAAAGTTTATTATTTAATTATTTTATTTATTATTAAGTTAATTATGAATATTTTATCTTATAATAAAATATTGATAGCTCTTTATTGAAAGAAAAATAGTTCTTCATTATCTTTAATAATTTAGTAAAAGAGTTGAATTTTTAATGGATATGGATTTTCTATATATCTTTTTAAGGAATTAATCACTTGCGAAATATTAAATTATTATTATATCTAGTTCCATTTAAAAATAAATGATTCATATCGATTATAGAAATTTCCCCATTAAAAATATATTATTTAAAATATATTGCAAACCTTATAATTATATCGATTCAGTATAATACAATTAATTGATGATAAACTCTTAGCAACATTATAAACGAACAAAACAAAATTCAGCTATCCCTTTGTCATTCAGTCTTTATAGAAAGCTTTATTTTATATGTGTATTTGAAATGTGAAAATCCATCTGTCACTATCTCTAGCAAAACTTCAATTTGCTATATAAGTGATTTAAAATCTCAAACAGATTTTTCTAAGATATTCAGGAAAGTTGAACAAATATAAGTATTTATGACATTTCATTTAAAATCTGAAAAATTAAGGAGCTGAGAAATTTATACTCTACAATTTTGAAATTGATTCATAGTTTCGTAAACTAAAAAATTTCAAAAATTGTTACTCTTCTTAGAAATTCAGAGTGAATTGAAAAAAATCGCAGAAAACTTGAGATATTTTCCATAATTTCTATATTATTTGCATCGTTTCATATTGTATCTTTCGTAAAACAATGGATATTTCCTCTTTCATCTTAAATTAAGCTTGCTTAATTTTGTTGTCTCCATATCCCGCATGGTATATTCTGAATCTAGCGTGGCCATTTTCATAGCCCACCACAGATATCATCTTAACTAATGGATCAAGTTTAGAAATATAAATATTTCGAAATATTAATTCAATGATGATGTATATTTAAATAAAATTCGAGGAAATTGAGAGCCTGGTATGGGACGTTTCCAAAATAAAAAGAAACGAGACGATTTATTATCATTTTAGAATTTAATACAGATTTTGATAGGCATACTTTCTAAAATGAGAAGAATGTATACCATTTAGAGTGCTCTTAGACGTTACACAGCTATTTGTCAATCTTTGTTGCTTCGATAAACATCGACTTGTCTCTTGGCAACCATCGATATATTTGAAAAACCTTGACAGAATTATTTAGTCACCAGTCAGAATTTCAGTAGACCGCATGCTAATATCAGTTTTGAGCAAATATTTTTGAAATGCATTTTATAAAAGAACAAATTCGATATTTTCTTCGTCGCTGTTTCGTTTAAGGTGGACATTTTATTCGTTTTTATCCATTTTTTCTGTTATTATGACCATTTTTATTAACAATTTTAAAATTAAAATAAAACATTTTTCATTTATAGAATTCTTGCTTTTTCTTTCTGAAACTGAAATTGTGAGTACATTAACTATTTTACTCTTATATTATACTATTTTTTTTTTTATAATTAATGTTTACTTTTTCTGAACTTTTTTGTTTCGAATCAAGTTTACTGCCATGAAACATATCATAAATTATTTTTAATTTTGAATACAGTTTTAATTTATAATGGAGTAAATTTATTTATATCTATACCATTTTATCATTAATGCATAAAATCTTTGTATAAAATCACTTAATATATGTGTAATTCGTAGACTGAAAGATTGTAATTATATGAAACATTTTAATTCGTGCTATTCATAAAAGACCACTATCGGAAGCTTTTCAATGCTTTACTTTCAAATCTTTTGAATTTTGTAACATAAATTTATTTACAAGGAAATTTTCAAAATTAATTTTCATTCGACAGTTTTTTCCTTAAATAATTATTGTCAGACAACAAAATGCTTTACACGATAGGCTAATTGAAAGTAAGGTATCAGAATATATATAATAATTACCAGCTATTGTTCTCCAATTATCAATTATCAATTCATTTTTTGTATTGTAATATTTAAATCATAATACAAAAAACTAAATTTCGGAAATCTATCTAAAACTTTATAGGTTTGCACCAAATAAAATTTAAAATTATATAATAAAATTCATTTTTAAATAGTGAAATCTAATAAAATTACACATTTTAAAATTTATTGTTTTAGTGTATAATTATCACAGTTTATTTTGAATTAATCACTAGTATAATCCGGTTTTTTAATTATTCTATTCTGTACAGTCCATTTTTATAATGCAACTACTTGAGTACGATTTTTTTTAATATTCCCAGATTTATTTTCGCCATAAACAAAACAATTATTTAATTGAAAATTTCCTAATCAGTTGAATATACTTCTTCACAACAGAAGATTCGTATTGCTTTTATAATTTTATTTAAGCTTATCTTCAAATATTTAAAATAAGCAGAGCTGTGCAAATTGGGGCTGCTTAGATGCCCCGCGCTGAAAACCAGGAATTTAATAAGGAATAAAAAATATAATAAATAAAATATTTCATTTTATTTATTATATTTAATTCTTCCTTTATTATTTATCTTATTTAATTTTTCCTTCGCCGAGTATCCTTGGACGGCATTTATAGTAATTTTTGTTAAATAGATCAAGTGTTCGAAAATATCATATCATTTTTTCAACAATCAATTATATATAGTTACGATGGTCAAATTGCGGCTCTTTGATACCTTCGATGTGACTCCATACCACCAAAGCCAATAGTTAATTTAGAGCAAACTTGTCTTAGTTTTTAGGTTAGGTTAGGTTAGTGTAGTTAAGCCGCCATATCGCGTAAGGAATATTTTTATATGGCGGCGGCCACTTGTAGACTTCATCGCGAGCTGGCCAACACCACGATGGAATCAATCGGAAGGTTGAAGGATGATGTTCAACGAGTGGGCCAGGACTCCTCCTGAAAAAATGGATATGCGAGTTCCGGATTTGAATGCGGTCCAATGTGGTAAACCACAGCTTCATCACATGGCCATCCGCCGATTTCAGTTTTTCAGAATCAGAATGAGCAATTTGAAACAATAAGATGATTATGAATTATCGCTAGTTGGCCATTCCCATCATAATATCGGCCGGAATCTATAAAAATTTGCAAAAATGGATCAAACCTGGATTCTTTCTTGAAAATCGAGGAATGAGATAGGATTCGATCCTTATCCTTCATTTGGAAAGCACAATAATATATTAAGTAAAAAGATCTTATTTTGTGTTACATCTTAATTCTTATACAAGTCTTTATTTTTCACAGAGATTGTTTTATACATTCAGATATTTAGAAATATCAGCAAAGATATAATTTTGAAATTTTTTTTCTTTGATAACCTATGCTTGTTCTGGTCTCGATACTCGTTCTCGAGAATAATTTAGCCTGGTCTTTTTCTTCTGTCATGTACAGTTTTCATCTAATGTTCTTTGGCAAATGTTGAATGTAAATTCTTCTACGCATTCATTGTCTGATTCGTTAAATTATTCCTAATTATTCTAAAGTACAGTACACGTAATTTTATCACTAAAAATATAGTTACGTTAGAAATACAAATGTTTGTTTACATTAGGTATAAAGGTTAACGGTAAGAAAATAAAACAGTTATTATCGGAAATAATCCTCAAATTCAAAACCATTTCTATTTATATAGAGTATATTAGTTTACAGCCACCTTATAGATACTAAAGCCCATAACATACTATCAAACGAGTCACTGGAAATAATTGTTGGCAATAATGAATTTATAATGTTACCATCTCCGTGCCATTGCTTAACAATTTAATGAATTAACTGATTAATTGAAATGATCGTATTATAATTGTGAAAAGAGTTTTATATATTTTAAACGTTGGACAGATATAACTAAAAATTTTAAATAAATATTTGTAAATTTTCTAATGACTTTTTAATTTTAACTCTAGCAAATTATACGTTACACCCAAGAATGAGAAATGAAATTTTCTTTTAGTATAGGTACATACCAGAAATGATGTAGTATACATCATTTCTGGTACGTACCTATACTAAAAGAATAATTTCATTTCTCATTCTTGCGTGTTTCTGAATTTATGAAATAATATATATGCCGTATTTTGCTGCACCAGTAATAAATTTTCCATTTATTTTTCTCTCTAAACATCTTATACAGTACATTTATATATGCGTATGCCAAATTATTACGCAATAAAGTGCTGATAGCTTAAAATTATATGTAAATTAATATTTACAACGTTTTTGTGACTTTAAAGTATGTCGATGCATGACAAGAGAGTTTTTGTCTAATAACGGAATAATATATACCCATTATTATAGGCGATGATCATGACAAATTTTAACTCTTTCACAATAGTACTGTGTATCATCCATAAAAAGATAATATGTTGCTTTTATTGGTAAAAATATTGTTTAGAAATTCCGGTATTGAGTTGAAGAATAGAAATGATGATTCTATTCGGATTGTCTACGTATAAGGACAAAATAATTCCGAGTAACTGTCCGATTAGCTAACAGGACGATGAAATCGATAGCGGAAATTTATCTAATAAAATTGTTAGATGTAGATAAAAATTTCCCCAACCGGAAGAAAATAATGGGAAAGAAGTACATTAAAAATTTATACATGTAAATATTTCGTAGATTACCAAATTTAATAAGATTTCTAAGTAAAATTGAAATATATCGAAACTGTTACGTATCGATGCGTGACATAAAATTTTAATGAATAATTCATGTTAACTTTCGTGTTTTTAATTTTTTACATTCTAAATATATAGATTTACAATTTTAGTTATGATGGCAATATTTTTTATCGTTGTAGCTTACTATTTAGCAGTTTCGTAAAAAATTAATGTTCCCACATTATTTTCTTTCAATGATAGAGTTTACGGAAATAATTAGAAATTGTTTAAACTATATTTTGTAATTCGATATGCGATTCGTTATCAATAGTGTGAATATTCTTACAGTAAATTTTATTAGCTAATGTTATAAAGCCAATAATAATTACTTCTAATTTATTCTTAATAATGATATAACAAAAAAAAATAATGTAGAGGCGTCAGAATATTAAAAATTTGTATTAAGATTTTAAAATTAAATGATGGCTTCTAAGATTTATATTTTTATTGATTTGTCAGAAAATAAAAACGTCTTTGAAACATTTGGTGCGATTTAAAAAGGTTCTTTGTATAGAATGATCAAAACTTTAAAGAATGATAAGTAAAGAATATCTTCAGTATAATATCAAAAAAGTGAAAGTTTTGCTTCGTATTTTATTCATAATAGCGGAGACAAACGACATGAAATGTTAAAATAACTTAATAGAAAAATCAAATGGTACAAACAGGTAGAAAAATCATTGAAATGAAAGCTTTTACTTTATCAGCTCGAATGGTATATTTATTTTATTTTGTAGACTACGATTGAAGTTAAGATATAGTACGTATGTGTGAGAACAAAAATTTAGAGGGAAAAAATGATTATTTTATTGGCCTACCCGAAACTGTTGTTTTTATAAAAACCGATTTTAAAATTAATTCTTTATCTGGCAGTCAAAGTTCTGTAATGCATTTATAAAAAGATTTAAAGTGATAGTTTTATTTTGAAAATTTTATACAGTTTCATCATTGTTGTATCTTTAAATAGTATTCTTTTATGAACAAAGCTAAAAAGACAGGAAGCGAATTGCACTTCACTTTGACGAGAAAAGAAACCAATAGTTCTTCGACTTTTGAAAATTTTAGATAAAGACCGTCTCTATTTTCAGAAAAACATATATGTAACAAAAGAGAAGCAAGAAATTTCCAATCGATTGAACAGCCGATTGAAAGAATAAATGAAATGAAAGAACGATTTTTGTCATTTATTTTGGCATATGATTGTTTAAGAGTCTTTCAAAATTTATTTAAGATGACCAATTCTATTTATTTAATACGAGGAAATAACTTACGAAATAATTCACTCAACCAAAATATGAATTTTATCAGCGTATTCGAAACTGCTCGATTAAAAAACCATTTTATACTCGAAAATAAAAACACTAAATAAATTCATTTTTCGTTTATTTTCGTAAAAATTCTGGAACGATAAGATTTATTTTTTCTTGAAATAACTTTTGTCCATAATTCTTATTTAATTACGGTTAAATAACTTTAAATAGCTTCAGAAGCTCTTGAATTCGAGCTTCCTTAATAGAAAATGTCATCGTTCATTTCAAGTTTCCTAACTAATGTCACATTTCTCTTCCGTTGCGTGAATTATAAAAGAATTAAATTAAATTAAAATTTATTAACGATAAAAATTAAATCGTATGTTTAAACATTGCGATAAATTCACAATTACGAAGTTGTTGGTAAAATTTATCAACTTTATAAAGTGGAAAACAGACTAGAAAAATTAAAAAATAATTTGTAGTTGATTGATCTTTTAGTATTTATAACAACCGATAGAAAAATTACTAGAAAAAAAAATATTATCATCAAAAAAACTATTTATTTGCATTTTCACATTTCTTTACCTACAATCTAATAATATATATATATATATACTGAATAATAATAAAATAAAATCGCTGTTACATCATACATTTTCTATTATACATTATATATTTTTTTATATTCGAGTTTTACCGTTTCGTAGTCTCTTGGTGTATAAACATCCTTTATTATATCGTAATAGTTTTTATATATTAAATTTTTTTTTATATTCATTTCATTAAAATTAATTAAGTTTTTTATTTTTATATTTATCTCGGCTTAAAATCCCATAAAATAATACAGTTTATCCCCTATAATAGTGGTCTTTAAAGTGTTTGCTCGGACTGCTAAGAATGGGTAAGAAATTTTCAAAGGTGCGCTTTTTTGTTGGTCATAATAACTTTCTGTTGTTTTTATTGTATGATTTAATCCGCTTTCCACCCTATTGGCACTAACCAGTGAGGTATTCCAATATCCATCACCTTCGGTCCTCATCCCTGGTGGGATCAGTCGTCGGATGAAAGATGGGTTCAACCAGCGGGTCCCGGACCCTGTTACAAAAACTTTTTGAAGTGTGGGACTCGGGAATTAAACATAGATCCTCTAGAGTAGAGGTGAAGCGTGTTTCCACCGCGGCCATCCAGCCAACGGTAATATGTGTCTATGGTACGAGATGTGTGAAAATTTATTCTTTACTGATAAAGAGATGAGTGACATTTATTTTTGTTGATAAAGGAGTACCCGATTTAACAACTTAGGAGACCATTATCCTATAACAAGATTTATGTTCTAGTAACTGCCTGCAGTATAAAACATAATTTGTGAAATATTGTATTTATAGAAAAATCGTAGTCCCTTTTCATAATTTTTAACTAAAATAAGAGTACAAAACCGAAATGTTTCTTTTTAAAAATATAATATTGATAAGGTACTAGACATTATATTATCATTATTTATTTTAACCTATTTTAAACGATTAATAAAAGAAAAAAAAACTAAAAAATGTTGATAACCTTTTACTCGAAATAGTTATGTGGTATAATACCTTGAATATATACGCGTATAAAATAAAAAAAATATTTTGCATTTAAGTATAATATATTATTATTATTAAAAAATTGTTTGAAGTTATATTGTAATTTCTTTAATTTTATCTTGTCAATTTTTATGTTATTTATTATTTATTTTCTCCAATAAATAAAATTTATTACACAATTGAAACATATTGTATCACACTTTATCGCGTTATATTAATCAACAGCGAAATTTTCAAAAATGCGAGAAAGAATAGGGCAAATAATATATTTATATATGTTATATACTTATGTATAATCTCATATGTATAAGCCTATCAAATTTTCAACAATTTCTGTTCATTTCTTTGTCGATTTTTACTTTTCATACCATATTTGAATATTAGAACACTAAAATCTTTAAGCAATTATTATTAATATACTGTATAATAGATAATGACCATATTAAGTATGTAGGCCTATAGTTTTCTCAGAGATACCATTATATATTAATTCGGAAAAATAATTTTCCTTCTCTATGATTTAATGCCGCTTTCTACCCGATGGGTACTAAGCTGCAGAGATTTTTTATGTTCATCATCAGCCCCACACAGCTGGTGAGTCGGCCGTCAGGTCCATCAGTTAGAGCAGGGATCTCCAAACTTTTCTGACCGCGGGCCACACAGACTTCTGTAAGGTCTCTAGCGGGCCGCATATAAAAAAAT